>JAJLZM010000466.1:0-13179 GCA_030572235.1 Ambrosiozyma kamigamensis
GACGGAGGAAATTTAAAATGAAACAAAATTTGAGAAAATTTAATAAGCTTTCTAATTTAATAAATGTTGGTGATTATAAATTGGGTAAGGTTTCTGGTTTTGTGAATGATGATAAAGGAGCAAGGTGTTCATCAGCTGGAGTGGTTCTACATTAGAATCTTTTTTTTACTGCTTTTCTTTTTTACTGTTTTTTTTTTTTGACTATCATTTTTTTCACCTCTTTTTCTTGTATATAATTTATTTACTTGCAATTTATCTACTTCCTTCCTATATTCCTATAGAGTGGTATTACTAATTCACCTTGAACATCCTGGACTAATCTATAGCCAATTAATTATGAATTTTGGAACGATAGTGGCATAGTGCAATCTAAATGATAAATCATAAATTACCATATCGCCGCAACACCTCGTCACGCCGCACATATACAGCCGCACTCCCAACTTTTAATTAAAATTAAAAAAAAAATCAAAAATTTAAAGCAATTTCGATTATATATTAACAAAGATCTGAGCACAAAATTTGTACAAGAACTACACAAAAAGTGGTCATTTCATCTAACTATTCCATCAAATACTATAACCAAAGTTCAAGTCAATTATGGGTAGATGTCTTACTATTGTTAAACTAGTGGGTATTGGTTCATTAGGTATCACAACAGGTGCTTTATCATTTACAAGTTTTAGTTGTATACCTAAACTGATTTCAAATGATTTATTAACAGTTGATGAATTTAAAGATAAGTTTTCTAAGACAACAACATTTTTAAGAAGAACTGTTTTATGTTTTGGTTCTTTAGCAACATATTTATTTTATCAAGCTTTTAAAAGTTCCCCACCAAGTGGCAAACATCCATATTTAATTTATGCTGCTTTAGGTGCCCCGTTAACTTTTGCTTATTATTATTATAATGCTTATCCAACTGAAGATAAATTATTAGAAGAAACTGGTATTAAACAAAAAACTGAATTAAGAAAAGTTAAAAAGATTGTTAAAGTTAAGAAACAAGAAGAATTATCACCATTAGATGGATCTGTTTATAATGATTTAGGTAAAATATCAGATACTGAAGTTGAAGAAGAAATTGAAGTTGAAGAAGAAGTTCCTGTTGAAACTAAAGTTACTATTACTGAATCTGAGATTAAATCAAATTTGAAAATTGTTCAAGGTGGATATTTATATTCTGCTGTTATTTCTGGTTTAGCTTTTACTTTTTCAGTTATTGGCTTTTTAGGTGATCATCATATTCATCATCACCATCATTAAATATCTCTTACAAAAGATTGTTTTTTGTTTTGATTTGTATTGTTTGAATTAAGTTGCTATATAATATGAATGATGTTGATGTTGCTGTTTTTTCAAGTTTTCATTGTTTTATGGTATCTTTCTTTGTTGTTATAGCTCTGGTTGGTCTTCAGAAGTGATTAATTGATGCTTCTGGATATGTATATAGTTTTTATTACACTATTTAAATTTATTTTTATTTTTGTTATTTATTTAAAGATTTGACGAATATTTTTTCCTCTTTTTTTGATTTCAAGTTCAAGTTCCCTTATACTATACTATTTTCCGTTTCATTTACTTGTTTCTTATATTTATTTCATGAATTGATGTCTTTTAATTCAATATATTTGTTGATCAATTTGATAAATTTGATAAATCGCGTTTAGTTAGTAGAATACTATACTACTAAAATGACTCTTTCTCCACAGTCCTTTCTCCTCTTCAAACTCATCAATTAACAATGTCAAGGGAATTGGTGAAGCTAACAAATGCTCAGTTCAGTAAGACACTGATGCATCATCATTCTCCAAACAGAAACATTGGGAAATTTATGTTTAAAAATCCAATTAATCTTACAATTAATGAAAAAGAGAAATGGGCAATTGTTGGATTAAACTCATATAAAACTGAATTTTTGAAAGTTTTATCAGGTTCAGGATTTGTTTATCCAGACTTTAAATCAAGATTATATCCAAATAAAGATAAATCAACTAATTTTCAAATTGAATTATTAAAATTTGTTAATAATGGTAGTTTTGGTGATGGTGCTCATGATTCATCTGGTGGTTTCACTCATATTTCTGCAAGATATGAATTTTTTAAAGATTTAGAAATTGATGTTAAGTTAGATAAATTTATTTCAAGTTTAGGTTATAATTCAAAAGATCAATTAAATGTTGATAAATTAAATCAATTAATTAAAGATTTAAATTTAATTGGTTTAGAAGATAAATTTATTACTTCTTTAAGTAATGGACAATTTAGAAGAGCTAGAATTGCTAAAGCATTATATAAAAATCCAAATTTCTTATTAGTTGATGATCCATTTTTAGGTTTAGATCCAATTTCTACAAATATTGTTTCAAAAGAATTTGAAAAAATATCAAAAGATCAATCAAATAATACTACAATTAGTATAGGTTTAAGAATTCAAGACAATGTTCCTTCATGGATTGAAAAGGTTGTTATTGTTAATGAAGAAGGTATATTATATCAAGGTGATAAATTAAGTTTAGAAAATAAATTAAAAGAATTAAAAGATATTCATGATGAAAATCAATTTAAATTAGAAAATGAAATTAATAAAAAAATTGATTTACATTTTGATAAAAATATTAAATTAAGTAAATCAAAACCAATAATTGAAATGAATGGTGTTAATATTAAATATAAAGGAATTCCAGTTTTAAAAGATTTACATTGGAAAGTTATGGATGGTGAAAAATGGCATATTAGAGGTCAAAATGGATCAGGTAAAACTACTTTATTATCATTAATTACATTAGATCATCCACAATCTTGGAATAAACAAATTTCAATTAATGGAATTCAAAGATCAACTGGTAAAACTAATTATTTTGATAATAATAAAATTATTGGATTTACATCACCTGAATTACATGCAATTTTTCCAAAATATTTATCTGTTTTTGAAACTATATCAACTGGGTTTATAGTTGGATCATATATACCACCTAAAAATTTATCAGAAGTACAAATCCAAAAAATTAAAAATTATTTACATATAATTAGTTTAGATCATTTAATTAATGAAACATTTAAAGCAATTTCAATTAGTAATCAAAAATTAATTTTATTAATTAGATCAATTATAAATGATCCAAAAATATTAATTTTAGATGAATCATTAAGTGGTATGACTGATGAAGATATTTTAAAAGGTAAAGCATTAATCAATCAATGGAATAAAGGTTGTGTTTTAGTTATTGGGCATGTTGATCATGAAGTTCCAAAATGTGAAAAATATATCTTAATGAATGATTCTAAAGATGGTAAATATGATATTGGTGATGTTTAGGTTTACTGTTATAGTACTTAGTTTTTCTACGCATGTCTTTTGAAAAGACTATTTTAATGTTTATACTTTTTATACTACACATTCTTTTTTTGGCATATAGGTATTTATTCAGAATGAATCGTATCTATCATATTAAATAATTAATGACTATAAAAATTGTTTATTTACAAGTTAGTTGGTCTATGTTGTTTTACTAGCTAGTTTTTCAGTTAAAACTCTTCTTAAAGCTTTCCTTTCAGCTCTCTTTTGTCTCTTTTTAGATTCATTTTCAGCTTTTGAAGTTTTAACTAATACTCTACCTGGCCAAATTTCAAATTCTTCCATATATTTTTTATCAAAATTAAATTCACCATGAACAACTTCATCAGTTAAACCTAATTTTTCAATTGTATAAAAATATCTTTCTGGATTATCTTTTTTTAAATATCTTAAAATTCTTTGTCTTTTTTGTGTTAACATTCTAGCTTTTCTAATATGAAGTAAATCTTGTGGACCTTGTTTAACTATATTCATTAAATTAACCAATTGAACAGTCATAACAGCAGCTTGAACTTCAGATGAACCAGTATCACCTTCAAATCTTTGAAATTCTTTTATTGCTAATTGTTCAACTAATTTAAATTTATCAAAATTTCTTGAATTTTTAATATCTAAAATTCTTAAAATTATATTTTTCTTTTCTTCTTCTTGAGCTATAGTTTTTTTAACTTCAAATTCATCATCTTGACCACCATTGGCATGATTTAGTTTTAATAATCTTGATTGTTTTGCTCCATGTAATAATTTTAAAACTTCATTAATATTAAATGATTTCGTTAAAATATTTGGTTCATCAATTTCATGTAAAATTCTATTTATAAATAAATTATTTGGTTTACCTAAAACAGGATCAATTTTAGCTTTTTGATTTATTCTTGAATGTTGAATTGAAATATTTAATTTTTTTCTTTCAATTGATTTTGATTTTCTAATTGCTCTTGGAAGAGTTGACATTATTGGTTTTTTAGCCAGTAAATTATTATTTAAAGTTGAAAAGAAATTTACCTGCTGAAAGGACGTTATCTTATTCTTAAGCTGAAACATTTTATTGATAACTTTTCTATTGTTTTTTTCCAATGAAAAATCACCTATAAATCAGGTTTATTTTGATATCGAAATTGTTTTGTTGAAAATGAAAAATTGGAGTAGAGGGCGGGTAACGGTATCCGTCGATCGACGTGTCACGTGCGCCGACGCATATTTGTGTTCTGCACGACCGACGCAGAAAATTTTTCAATTTTCAAAGTGAACTATAATTTTTCAGCTAGTGCTGTTTTCTTCTTTCCCATAAATTCCTCTTTTTTCCTATATAAATCACAATAATCACTAATTAATAATGAGATACGTTCAAACACATCAAGTTATCAAAGTTCCTGAAAATGTTACTATTCAAATTAAATCAAGAATAGTTTCAGTTACTGGACCAAGAGGTGAACTTCATAAAAATTTAAGACATATTGATGTTACTTTTGCTAAATTAAAGAATGGTGATATTCAAATTACTGTTCATGATGGTGATAGAAAGCATGCTGCTGCTTTAAGAACTGTTCATTCATTATTAGATAATATGGTTAAAGGTGTTACCGTTGGTTTTAAATATAAGATGAGATATGTTTATGCGCATTTCCCAATTAATGTTAATATTATTGATTCAAAGACTGCTTCTTCTGGTAAATCTATTGAAGTTAGAAATTATTTAGGTGAAAAAGCTTTTAGATTAATTGAAATTCCAAAAGGTGTTACTGCTGAAATTTCAAAGATTCAAAAAGATGAACTTTCTGTTTTTGGTAATTCATTAGAAGATGTTTCACAAACTTGTGCTTCTGTTCAACAAAGTTGTAGAGCTAGAAACAAGGATATTAGAAAGTTTTTAGATGGTATTTATGTTTCTGAAAAAGGTCATATTGTTGATGAAGATTAGATTAGATTTACTTCATTTTGATTCCATTTTCAATTCTTACAATTTGAACGACGTTTTTTTGCATTTATTTTACACATCTCTTTTTTTTTTTCTTTCTTTCTGACATGACTTCACTAACTTGAAAATTGGCATTTTAGATCCGAGTGTTCTATTATGTCGACGAATCGTTACCTGCTCTCCTTTTTTAAAATATTGAGCCTTTACGATTACGTCAATTGTAGGAACTTCTATGGAAGTTTAGTAAATGTTTTTTTATTAGATATCAGTATCCTAGTATTTGTTTGGGGTTTGTTGGCTTATTTATTGGTTTTAATTCATTGCTTTGAATGATAGGTTTTATTAATAGGTGTTAATACTATTTATTAGTCAATTCAATGAATTTAAATCAATAATTGTAATCTTTTTACTGATATTCTGTTTGATCAACTTCGATGTAGTTCTTTTCTATGATTTCATCTTAGATTATGTTGTATTGTATTATCGTTCTTTTCTGTGAGCGAGATCAGATCTTGAATTTTTAATAGTGAAAAACTAAAACTCTTTAACGAACCAAAATAATCATAAATGTCCACAGACCTTGATGACTTGGAAATTCCAGAGCCTAATGGCTCATTGATGCTAGCATGGCAAGTGAAAGATAAACATGTCTTAGTTGTTGGAGGTGGTGATGTGGCAATATCTAGAGTGAATCATTTATTACAAGCCAATGCAAAAATTACAATCATTGCAAAAGAAATTGATCCAATTTTACATAAATATAATGAATTAGGTTTAATTTATAAATTAGAAGAAAGAGAATTTCAAATTGATGATTTAACGATGTATGAAACAAAAACTTCAAGAGAAGAATTTAATAATTTATCAAATATAACAAATTTAAATGATAACGATAATTTAATAAAAATTATAAATAATTTTGAAAAAAATGAAAAATTTTCAATGATTTTAACTGCAATTAATGATTATAAATTAAGTTTATTAATTTATTATAATTCTAAAAAACTTGGTTTAAATGTAAATTTAGCTGATAAACCAAAAAATTGTGATTTTTATTTTGGTTCTGTTTTAAGAAAAGGTTATTTACAAATTATGATTAGTACAAATGGTAAATCACCAAGATTTGCAAATAAATTAAAATTACAAAGATTAAAACCAATTTTTGATGAATTAAATATTGATAATGCTGTTTTATCATTAGGTTATTTAAGACAACAATTAAAAGAAAATATTTATCCTGGTGAAGATAATAATATAATTAAAGAAAGAATGGAATGGAATAAAAAAATAACTGATTTTTATACAATTGAAGAATGGTGTGAAATGGATTATAATAAAATTGATTCAATTTTAAAATTATATCCAAATTTACCAACTAAAGATAAATTATAATAAGTTATATATGATTATGTATTATTATTAATAAAATTTATATTATTATGTACGTTAATATTTGTAAACCGAAGAATATTAATATAAAAAGAAAGTAAGTGTAAAAATAGTGGGTACAAAACAAAACAAAACAATAAATCCAAAAAGATAGTAGTATAGTACGTAGTAATAATAGAAAGTATAAGCATCAAAGTTCAAATCATATAAAAAATGAGTAATATAGAATATAGTATAATAATAAATTACGATAATTAAAAAAACAAAGAAAACGGGGAACGGTAAAAACAACTGTAAAACAAGCTAATAACATCAAAGCAATTAACGATAAAAGAATGTAAAAAAGGGTAAAAAGAGAGAGAGAAAACACAAAGAAAAAAACGTAAATTTAAATAGGAGTAGGGAAGAGAGATGTTGAAAATAAAACAAAACAGTAATGTATCACTTGAATAATAATAATAATAAAAAAAAAAGATTAATAATTTAAATGGATGAAAACAGAAAAAAATTAAAAACCAATAGCAGCAATCGTCAACAAATGGAAGCAAAATAGCATAATTAAAAAAAAGAGATGAAAATAAAAGAAAAAAACCAACAATCCCAACTAAAAACTAATGAAACTATGACACACAAAAATAAATCAGTTTAAAAAAATAAATGGATATCACAGAAAAATATCAAATCAAATATAAAAAAAAGTAATCAACACACTAGAATAAAACTAAAAAAAAATAAAATGAAAACACGAGTACTAAATAAGCATATAGTGGAAAAAAATAAATGTATCCAATGAAAAAATCGAGAAGGCACGAGAATAATGATAATAAATGTTTGTGAAAGAATCCCCCACAATAGTAAGAGGGATGAAAACCAAAATGAGTATTAGCAAGGCTTAAAAATAAAACGAAAAAGATAATTTAGCAAGGAAGACGAATGGATGTAGGGTAAGCACTAAAAATTCCAACAAAAGCACGATAAACCAATTAAAAAAACTTTTTTTTTGAAATCTGAAATCACAAATGGTAATAGTAGTAATAAAAATAAAAATAATAATAATAATAAATAAAACCTGAAACATAAACAATCACTTCATCTATAAAATATATTCTTTTGATTTGAAATAAAAAAAAATCATTCTTCTTCTTCTTTTAATAAATTGTGTATATTTTTATGGGATAAAAATTAATTGTAATATTTTAATGTTGTTGTTGTTGTTGTTATATTTTAATTATGCGTTAGAATTGTTTTCATCATTAAATCCACCTTCACTATCACCAGCTGGCATTCCAATTGACATCATTGTATTAGGAAAAGGTTGAGCAGCGGTTAAATACATATATTGACCATTTTGATCAATTGCAAATTGTTGAGGAGCACTAGATTGTTGTAAATCAGAAATATCCATTGAAGTTGAAGGATGAGTACTATTTGCAGTATTTGGAGGAGCTCCAGAACCAAAATAAGGATCATAAAACATTGGAGCAGGTGCAATACCAGTTGGGATACCAACCATTTGAGCAGGAGCAGTTTGAGGATTTGAAGAAGTATAAGGATCATTTGATTGACGAGATTGATTTAAAGAAGGTTGTTGAACAGCAGAAGCAAAATCAAATGAACCTCTTGATAGAGGGTTACCACCACTAGACATAAATTGTTGTTGATGATTTCTATTATTATTTGATCTACCCCAAGATAATCTTATTCTTGAACCACCAATGATACAACCTTGCATGCCAGTAATTGCTTGTTCAGCATCTTCTCTTCTTGTAAATTTAACAAAACCACAACCTTTACCTGGAGGAACTTTAACATGAATAATTTGTCCAAAAGGTTCAAATAGAGTCATTAAAGTATCTTCAGCAACCACACTTGATAAACCACCAACGAAAACCGTTGTATTATTAGGATCATTAAAAGCTTGAGCGGCAGCAGGATTAACTGATTGATTAGTTGGAGAACCATTTGGAGCAAAGTTTTGAGGAGGAGCAGTTGTATAATAACCCATTGGAGGTGGAGGTGGCATTTGACCACCAGCAACAGCAGCAGCCATATACATATTTTGTTGATCCATTGCATCAATTGGTACACCAGACATAGCAGCAACAGCAGCGGCATTTTGAGCATTTTTATGATACATATTTTGATGTTTTGGAGTAGCTAAAGCAACTCTAATTGGTCTACCGCCTAACCATTTACCATTCATTTCAACAAGAGCTCTTTTACGATCATCTTCATTACTAAATCTAACAAAACCAAAACATCTTGATAAATTAGTTGCCGGATCAGTCATAACTCTAACAGTTTTAACAGTTTTAAAATGAGTTTGAAATAAAGCTAATAAATGAGCTTCATTTGTACCAGGAGATAAATCACCAACAAATAAAGAATATTCAGGAGTTTGAGCAATTTGAGAATTTAAAGTAGCAGCAGAAGCCCAATTTAATCTAAATAATTTATTATTTGAATTTGGAATTATTGAACCATTTAAAGTTAAAGCATCATTAGCATCATCAGGAGAATCAAATTCAATAAAGCAATAACCCGAATGAGAGAAATTAGATTGACCATTTGAATTAGCTATTTGATGCATTAATAATCCTTGTCTTGGTTTAATAACTTTAACTTGAACTCTTTTATTAACTTTTTGCCAAATTTGAACGACATAATCTTCATCCCACCAAGGTTCTATATCACCCATCCATAAAGTTTTAGAAGGGACGGTATTAGCAGGGTTTTCAGGAGGTCTTGGTAAAGGGATCGCAGTAGATAAGAAATCTGATTGAGAAGAAGGAGGAGGAGGAGGGTTATTATTATCAATTGAACCAGAAGTGGCTTGACTTGATTGTTGTTGTCTTTCAGTTTCAGACATTGATATTGAAGATTGACTTAATTCAGACATGATTGATTGATAGATAAAAATTGAATTTGAATTTGGTGAGGTGAGGAAAAAAGGTACGAAAAATTGATTTTAAAAATTTAAAAAAATTTGAAAATTAACAGATGAGATATTTTGATATTTGATTTGAGGGAGTTGATGAGGAAGCAATGGAAGGAAGTAGGGGATATGTGATGAGAATTAAAGGATATATATGAATTGTAAAGACAAATAAAGGACAGAAAAGCAATTGCAATTAAATCTTGAATTATAAGAATTATAAGGTACAAGTTTTTGAATGCGTGGCTTTGGGAAACAACCGATGGGATAGAAGTTCAGCAGAGGAGAGAGGAATTGAAGCAAAGCCTGAGGGTATGAGCGGAGGGGAGAGATGGACTGACGAGGAGAGCTGGTTGAGATTGAGAGGTCCTTGAAGAGAAGGAGGAAGAGGAAGAGGAGGAGGTGGTCTTGCCTGTTTGTTCCTGGTTCACGTTCACCTGTGACACTTTCAAATTATTCGACTGAACATTCCCAGGTGCGGGTGGCGCACGACTGTTTGGGTTCAACTGCAACAACAACAACAACAACAAGTTACAAGTTACAACTGCTTCAACACCACCACCACCATCTCCAACTCCATGCTCTCCAGAGACCTCAGGAAAGAGGCACGAAAGAGAGGCTCTGCACGGAGACACGTCGACTTGGACGACATCGTCTTCTCCCTGCCCGCTCTCCAGACTCCTGCTCAACCCATCACCTCGTCTCCATCTACTCCTGCCTTGGATGCCCTTATTTCTCCATTCCAACCTTCCTCTGATGATCATGTCGATAGGGTCTCCATCCCAAAGACTCCAAGAGTCTCCAGAACTCCAAAAACGCCAAAAACTCCCGTTCAATTGCCTGTTGGTAGAATAACTCGTAGTTCAACTGCAACTCCTCAAGTCATATTACCTGAACCTACTGTTAGAACTCCAAGAAATACTTCCACTCTTAGATGGGCAACAACAATATCATCAAATGATACTCATAATAAAACTCCATCTACTACTGTCATTCCTTCTCCAAAGTTAAGAAGATCTCCAAGATTGGCTATTCCTCAACCTATTAACTTACCTGATAAAAGTCCTGTTGTTAATGTTAAAACTCCTGCTAAATCAAAGAAAATCACTAGAACTTCAATGACTCCTGTTTCAAAAATTAGAAAAAGACATGCGGATTTGAAATTAAAGAAACATGAAGTTTTATTAAAAATTCAAGCTGAAAAAGAAGAAATACTTAATTCACAACAACAAATTGAAGATGAACAAGAAGATGAAGAAATCGAAGAAGAAATTGAAGAAATTGAAGAAAATTTAACTGAAAAAGTGATTGAAAAAACAATTAAAAAAATATCAAAGAAACATGATAAAAAAGTTAAATCTAGAAATAAAGAAAAGAAAATTAATTCAATTGATATTAAATATAGAAGATTACCTTCAAATAAAACTAAATTATTAACAATTGATGTAATTAATCAATTATTAGCTGATTATTTTTCAAGTTCAAATTTAAATGTATTTACAAATAATAATAATAATTATGAATTATCAAATTCAATTAAAAAAAAATTATCAATTTTTATGGTTAATTATAAAGATTCATTATGTGATTATTTTGATAAATTAATTGATTTAAAATTAACTAATAATTTAATTATTCAAGATATATTAAATTTAAATAAATTAAAAAATTTAAATAGATTAAAAATTTATAATTTAAGAAATAATAGATTAAAAATTAAATTAAAATTAAATGAAAATCGATTAAAATTTTTAAATTTTAAAAAAAAATATAAATTAAAATTAATTTTTTTAAAAAAATTATTATTATTAAAAAGAAAAAGAAAAGATATTGATAATATTCAAATTATTGAAAATAATAAATTAGATTTAATTTTATTAAAATTAAATAAATTAAATAATGTAATTGATCCAAATCATGGTTTAATTGAAAAATTAAAATTAATTAATTCAAATTTATCTAAATTTAATGATGATCTTTCTTAATCTTTTGTATTTTTATATATTTATTTTTGTATACTAGCTACTAATTTTATAATTAAAAGAACATAATTTAAAATGTATTTATTGGTAAAAAACAATAAAAAAAAAACAATAAAAAACTATAAAAAAACAGTAGGTAGTACTATAGAAACGAAGAAAAGTAGGACAAAAGAATTAAGAAGATATTAAATAAATTCTAAAAGAAAAAAAAAACTGTTGTTGATTCATTAATTATAATAAAAATTAATAATTAACATTAATAAAAAGAATAAAAAATAAAAATATAAAATCAAAAATATAATAATAAGTACTATAGATAATAGATAAATTGAATTGTATATTGAAGTGAAAGTAATAATGATTAATGAAACAACAACAATATACACACAATAATACAAGATAATAAATATCATGATAAAAATGACGAAGAAAAACTTGGGATTATATTGATATAATTATATCAAAACTCAAGCTTATTATAAATCAGAAGCAATTAAAGCAGCAATCATTCTGTATAAGTAATAAAAGAACATTAATAAATGGAAACCTAATTTAATAAATGATTCTTTTTTATGTTTTGATAAAGTTCTAAAAATTTCAGTTGCATCCAATGTATGATTCTTACTATAAATCTTATTAACATTATAAGCTAATAAAGGTAAATTCAATAAGAAAGTAAACCAATGTCCATTAATTAAAAATAATAAAGTTAAAACACCATGAATACCAGCTTCAGGAACAATATATTTATTTAATTTATTACATAATTCAATTGGATTAATATAATCACATTCTAAATCACTATACATGATAGTAAAGAAAACTTGTAAAAATAAATTGATTGCATTAACAATAACTGCTAATATAAATAACCAAGCTTCACCACTCATATTTGGATTGTATTTTTTTAAAAAAGTTTTCCTGTTATTAAATTTGAAATAAAATGAAACTGTTTATGCCAAAGATTCTATGATAAGAGAAGACAAATGAAGATTCAAGCAAAAAAAAGGTCTGAGTATGAGCAATAAAGAGGATAGAAGGGGTAGAGAAGGATAGATCAAATCAACATTAACTAACTGTGTTAACTAGCAAAATTCAAAAATCTCAAGAAAGAAAGGCAATTGCAACTTTCGCCATCGCACACGACCTGATTCTCGCAACAGAGAAAAAAATACAAAAAGAAAGGTCGTACCCGGATTCGAACTGGGGTTGGTCGGATCAAAACCGACAGTGATAACCACTACACTATACAACCGTTTTTTGATTAAAAATTTTCATGGTCTTTTAAGTCTTTAAGTTTTGGCTGACGTAAGCGCTTACGTAATCACCTAATAAAAAATCCTTAAATTTATTAACCAGACGTTAAATAATAGAAAAAAAAAAAATTTAACTAACTTATTACGTTGAGAAGAAGCATCTATTACCAGATAATCAATATGGTGGTAGAAAAGGTTATAATTCAATTGATGTTGTTATGAAGATGGTACATGATATCAAAATGAATAAAAATTATGCCTCTGCATTGTTTATTGATGTTGAAGGTGCTTATGATTCCATTAATATTACTAAATTAATTTCAATAATGAAAGAATTA
>JAJLZM010000467.1:0-13174 GCA_030572235.1 Ambrosiozyma kamigamensis
ATCAGAGTCATCTCTGCAAGTCACAAAGGCCAGAGTCAAACCAACGGGTCACTCTACAAATGAATTCGAAAAAGCTCAAACCAATTTTCAAAAAAAAAAATGGTCACAAATTGTGCATTTTTCGACCTTCTTACAACATTTTGTCTGTCGTGGTATATTTCACTTAATAACTCCACACACAAAAATGTTACAAACTCAACACTTTATAGATGAGCTTAAAAGTGTTTAATCTAAAGTAATGTCAACTTATATTTATTGTAAAAAATCCACAGAGCCAGAAAAAAAATGAGCTTGCGACAGGTAAAATGTTGTTGCTTTCAAAACCGATCTTTCCTAATTTGGTGAAATTCCTGCGACAGATAAAATGTTGTGGGATATCCGGCACGCTGATTGGCTGATAGCATTTGCGCTGTCAATTTTATCGAAATCTGGTCTTGTTTTTTACAGACAACTTATAAGAAATTATAATTGGGAAATTAAAGCTTTATAATATACTATCTGGCTAATATATTTAAATAAAAGTTAATAAAAACTGTCGTTTTGAAGTTTCGAACAGTATTCAATGTTCATAAATGAGATGATTCAAATAATATCCCTCTTTCATTCTTCAACATAAATTAATTGAAATTATGTTTTGACTCATGTAAAATATTTCTTTATTATTCTTCTCAACTCGATCTAGCTACCTTTATTGAAAATGATTATCTTGTTAATATGATCAAACTTCCAGTAATACTTATGATTAAATTGATAGCTATCCCAGGCCCAGGGTTCTGGTAGTTGACTACATATCAGTTAGACTTATATGACTACGCAATTATAATTAAATTAATGTAATGTAATAATCTTGTCTATTTCAAAGAATTGTTGTTTTTTGTTGAATACTTGCTTTAAAATAAACTCTTATCAAGAATAACTTATCTACATACTGTATTGAATTCTAATTAAGATGAGCTTCTTATGATGAAGGAATAGAATAGTAATACAATTTCTACTACGTACAAAGTCTTTATGTTTCATATCTTGAATATTAAGCTTAAACTGTTAACTTAACAAGAATGTTATACATGAAAGTTATATAAAAATTATTTTATGATAAATATGCATGCGTTTTTTTATTATGAAACTTAATGAAAGGAAATCGATAAATGAACATAAAAAAGATATAAGGGCTAGCACAAAGAAGCTAGAAGAAGAAAAAAACAACAACAAACTTAAAATGTAATATGATTCAAACCATAAAAACAATTAAATGTGAATAATAATAAAACCAAATATAGTAGTAGAAAAAAGAAAGAACCCCCACCAAATCATTTAAATAAAACAATAAAAAAAAGATCCGAAGCACACACTAAACTTATAGATAATTTACCAAACAGAAGAATATAAAAAAGTGAAAAAAAATCAAGCTTCATTTGTCTTTTCAGATAATTCAGCTTGTTTGATTAGATTTGCAGGTGCATCCATTTCATCTAACATTAATTCAATAATTCTACATTTAGAATTCTCTTGGAAATC
Source organism: Ambrosiozyma kamigamensis (assembly GCA_030572235.1). Lineage (NCBI taxonomy): Eukaryota > Fungi > Ascomycota > Pichiomycetes > Pichiales > Pichiaceae > Ambrosiozyma > Ambrosiozyma kamigamensis. Next base: position 1,519 of record JAJLZM010000467.1, read on the forward strand.
TTTATTATCAAATAAGGAATTCAGTTCTGGAATAGTTGAAACTTTAATATTTTCATAATCAGATTTACCATGGAATAAAGTAGCAATTGAAGAATGATCCCAAGGTTGAATTTGATTATAATCTGCCTTTGGACCATGAATTAATTTTTCAATTGTATAACCACCGTTATTTAAAATGAATAAATATGGTTTTAAGTTCCATCTAAATATATCAGAAATTGCTTGAACTGTTAATTGTAATGAACCATCACCAATAAACAAAATAACTCTCTTTTTAGGATCAATTTCTTCTAAAGCAAAGGAAGCACCTGAAGCAGCAGGTAAAGAAAAACCAATTGAACCCCATAAAACTTGAGAGATACCCATTGTTCTTGGAGGGAATCTAGTACCAACTATACCAAAAGAAGAAGTACCAGTTTCAGTAACAACAACATCACCTGGTCTTAAAAAGTAAGATAATTTCTTCCATAAGAAATCTTGAGTTAATTTACCTTCATTTAGATTTGCAACTGCTTTATAATCATTAACTGAAGCAGGTAATGGAGCAGGATCATACTCTAAATCGACATCAATCAACAGTTTATCTAATTTTTCCAAGACATAAATCATTTTGACACCATCATACATAGCTTTACCAACTTTACAATAATTGGAATGGAATTCAATGACATTAGTGGTGTGGTAATGATAAGAGAAAGAACCAGTATTGAAATCAGATAATAAACCACCAACACTAATAATCAAATCAGAACTTTCAACAGCTTCCTTAACATCAGGTGTAGATAAGGCACCAACATAAACACCACCAAATCTCACATTATTTTCATCAATTGAAGATTTTCCCATTGGTGTTGTAAAACAAGGGTAGTTAGTAATGTTAACAAATTCTTTAACAAACTTTCTAACATTATATCTGGTAGCACAAGAATCAACTAAGACAACTGGATTAGTAGCAGCTTTCAACTTTTCCAAAATAACATCAATTAATTCAGATTCAGCTTCAGGATCATTTGGAGTTGGAACTAAATCAATTGGAATATTTAATAAAGCAGAATCAACTTTTTCTTCAAAGAAATTGGAAGGTAAACCTAAATAAACAGGTCTTTTCTTAATATAACCAGTTTTAATTAATTTATCAATTGTTTTAGGAGCAGTTGCAATATCATCAATAACAGCAGTTTTCCAACTAATATTTTTAGACATATTAACAAATGCATCAAATCTAGAATCACCTAAAGTATGATGTAATAGCAATTTATTCTTTGAAGCAGTAACAGATGGCATACCAACAATATGAATTAAACCAACATGTTCAGCATATGCACCAGCTAGACCTGCTAAAGCACTTAATTCACCAACACCAAAAGTAGTTACGATACAACCAAATCCATTCACACGTGAATAACCATCAACAGAATAAGCGGCGTTTAATTCATTTGCATTACCAGCCCATCTAACACCTTCAACTTCATCAATATGATCTAATAAGGACAAGTTGAAATCACCAGGTAAACCAAAGATAGTTTTAACATTGACTTGTTTTAATCTTTCAAAGATATAACGACCCAATGGGATTTCAGCAGGTAGAGTCTTTTGTTGCTTTTTTGGTCTTGCCATATTGTAGTATTAAACAATTGATTGAATTGTATAGTCAGACTAGAAGAGAAGTAGAAGAATGATAATAACTGACTCAATTGAGTTGTTAGCAAAAAAGAGAAAAGTAATATGAAAGTAGCAATTATGAAAAATAGAGGGAAATCCAGAGACTTTTATAGTACGGATCTGGATAATTAGTTGATTTGTTGATCGAGCCGCACAGAGGTGGAAAATGTATGGTCCGGCAATTACGATTCGATCACACATAAGGAGATGTTTTACTTTTTTTCATGGGATGGACCTTTCGGACTGCTGTGAGTCTAGTGAACTTAAGCCTGTGAATCTTGTGATATATAGTACTTTGCGGTAGCAGGGACTACATATGTTTTACACATTGTCTGTTACTCTTTGAAGCTTTCCCCATCCCATCCCCATCTGTACTCGGCTCGGAGTACGATTGTAGATGTTGTGATTATAATTGTGATTTTATTTATCTATACCCTTACAGCGATGTTTGTTAGGGAACACTAAGGGAAGATATAACTAAACTGAGCCTTATCTGTTTGTTCGATAGATTATCATAGATAGATCCCTAGTTAATTCAACGAAGAATCAATTGCTTGTTTAACCTTTGAAGGAGTGGTTGCAAAGGTCCAAAATCGGACTTTTTAGCAAAGAGGGGTGGGAATCGGAATCGTGGGCTTTAATTTGTTGCTCTGATTACAGCAAAAAACTCTTTTGTTCATTCGAATTTATTTGAATAACTACCCGCCAGCTTATGATGATATTGCAGTTACTCCAATATATACTCTAAACTAAACAATTGTTATAATGACGATTAATAAATTATCAAATTTGGTACAAACTAGGCTACACTATCCTGATTCTTCGTTTTTCTCTTCATTTTGTGTTACAATTTACATATAAGTTTTGCTCGTATTCATTCTTCTGAATTTTAGGCATACCTAAAACGGTATTTCTGTTGTAATGATGCTCATTGTTAGTTAATCATCGACTTGAAAAATCAAACTTACTATTAAAATCATCTCTAAGACTCTAAATCACACAAAACTTCTTGTCTATTGGCATAATTGTAATTCTTAATAGGTTTCTTAATATCACAATAATCGATCACCTCTCATATAATTAATACCACTTTCAAAATACCCTCCTCCTATAGAGTTTACTCTTGTTCAGTAATAATCAGTATCCATAATGTTTCTATAATTGAATTCTTCACATTTTCAGATTCTCTTAAAACTCAATTGCTTACATCTGTCTCATTTTCAGGTAAAACAATTATCAATAATGGCAGAAAAGTCTCTAGACATACACATACCATCGATATCATTTCCATTTTGAATTTAATAATTTAAATTCATTTGTTAACAACTTAAACTGAACAATTTAAAAAAATTCGAATTAATTAAGTGGCTTCTTTTTCTCATCTTTATCAAACAAATTAAGGCCGGAGATCATTGAGATGATCCAATATTTTGTTAGCAAAACCGGTAATCGTCGTCAGTCATACTTATAATGGGTCAATTGTTCGATTATTGGCAATAATTGTGGTACACCTATAGCTAGAGCAATTCAAAAAATATATACGGTAAGGTGCGCGCGGGATGAACCGGATGGTACGCGTGAGTGGGATGGCTCGGATATAAATCAAAGGGGTCGCTAGTCACGTGTACAAGTCGATCGACGCTACGTACGCGTGATAGGTCAGTTTGTTTTGTTTAATTTAATTTATATTTATTTGTTGTTTTTTTGTTTGCCAATATGATTCATTAAAATAATTTCTTTACAGCACTTCTTATATTCCAATATAATATACAGTATATTATTCAAAAATGGCGATCAGCATGGACTTGAACCATTATTTGGATCCAGGTATGTTTATTATTTTTGTTTGTTTTGTTTTTGTTTACCTAATTAAAAAACTAGTATTAACATTAACTTTTTTGAACAGATTATGATTTGGATCATTTGAAAGTTGTTGATTTGAAGAAATTATTATCATATAATGATATTTCATTTGATAAATATAAAGATAAGAAAGCTGATTTATTAAGAATATTAAGAAAATCCTTAACTGATTTAAGAAAGTCTACTAAATTTAATGCTTCAAAGAAAAATGAATCCACTCAATGGGCAAAAGAATTTAATAATCCAACCATTAATAATACAAAAAGAAAAAGAACACTTTCTTCTAGAGCTACTGACAGCAAAGTACACGAAAGTGTTGATAAAGATCCTTCATCTGATAATAATAGTGATAGTGGCAATGAAAGTGAAAATGAAGAAGAGGAACAAGAAAAAGTTAAAAGATCTCCTAGAAAAACCACAACTAGAACAAAGCAAGCTAAACTCATTGAAACGTCTAAGGTAACCAAGCCAACTAGAACCTCTAGAACCACTAAAACCCCAAAGAAGGTCCCAGTTAAAGCTACTAGAAAATCCACAAGATTAGCCCATGATAATGAATCAACCAATGAAGCAGAGTCTACATCTCCCACATCTCATAAGAAATCATCTACTCATGAACAAAAAGTAGCACAATCCACTACAAAAAGATTATCTTCTCCAATTAAACCGCCTAAGATTACAGACAAATCATTTAGTAACACTTTTGCACCAATTCCTCCTGCCGCTGCCAAACATGATACTCCAGGACGAAAAAAATTAAAAGATATGCTTAAAACTTCTATTCCTGCAAAAAGAGCTATATCTGAAACTTCATTTGAAGATGGTGATAATACTTCTGTTTACCGAGATTATTCAAGAGTTTTAAAGAAACCAGTCAATCGTAAAAATCAATTTTCATCTTCCCCAAATGTCTCTAAATCATCAGTTCCTAATAAAAGCAATATTACAAAGAATAATATTTTCCAAAGAGGTGCTCCAATTAGATTTGCAGAAGAAGAAAATGAAAGTAGTAGTTTTCTTGATAATAATAATATGCATACAATTCTGTCAGATTTAGATACTGATAAAAGTACAGATACTGTTGTATTTTCAAATAAGATTCCCGCTTCTTCTCCAATTGCATTACAACATAGTAATACCAAATTGCATTCATCTACTCCTTCTAAGCATCATTATAGAGTTAATAATTCTCAACATACTCCTAATACATTATCTTCAAAGTCTAATAAAATCAATAATCTAAAAGGTCCGACTGTTCCAATCAAGTTTGAATCGGATGATGAATCAGAAGAAAGTCAATTATTATATACAGCCAACAATACTTTCAATACCGTTAAATCACCTATGAAGTCACCTAAGAAATCACCTAAGAAATCATTCAATAAATCACCAAACAATAAGAGTAGTGATCCAATCCCGGAAACACCAAAGAAAGAGTACAATCATCTAGATGATACTATGATAATTAGAACTCCTGAAATGCCTACTGAAGATGAAGATCAACTAAAAAAATTACAAGAAGAATTTGATTTAGCCAGTCAAGAAGTTGTAAAGGAATCTGAACATGCACTGAAAACAGTTGGAAGAACAAATAAATCAAGACATTTAATTAAATGGGTTAATATAAGTTTGTTCTATTTAATAATTGCTACTATCTTTGTTGGTTTAGTCTCTGGCTATCGTTATCAAAAAACCTTAGCTGGTTTTTGTGGACATGGTGTTCCTAATCATTTTTTAAATATTGATAAAAAGTTATATCCTAAAATTGGTGAAATTGCTGAAAATATTGAAGAATTTCTTTATCCTTGTTGTGTTAGATGTCCTGAACATGCTGAATGTCATGAATTATCCAAATTTGATTGTGATCATGATTTTATGTTTTATTCTCCCTTTTACAACCTATTCAATTTTATTCCTTCATGGAATGGATGCACCGTCGATAAACAAAAAGTTAAGAAAATCAAACAAATAGTTAAAACTGCTTTTGATGTTTTAGCTCAAAGAAATGCTGATTGTAAGTGCGGAGAAGGCTCAGATGAAGATGTTGCAATGAATATTGATGATTTGCAAGAATATGTTATTGGAATTCTATATTTGGATAGAGAAAAAGAAACAGGCGAATTTGATTATTTGTGGAATAAATCACAACCTTTGTTAAAATCTAGAAGTGAATTAATATTTATAGGTGGTGATTTTCCTAACTTTAACGATAGTAAAGTTGTTGATGAAAATAAGTTTGACTGGGCTAAATATGAAGCAATTCGTTCTCATTCATTATCTAAACTGACTATTAAATGCAGATTGAAAATATTGTTTAAGAATATTTTTTACAAATATAAATGGCACATTTTAGGAATTACATTATTTTCAATTGCTATGTTCTACGCCTATTATAAGTTCAAGCAATATCTTAAGAAAGGAAAAATGATTGCAGAAATTTCTCAAAAGGTGATAGAAAAACTACACGAGCAATTAAAACAACACAAAGAAGGAAAACAAGTTAACCCTTACTTAGGTAAGATTCATTTACGTGATTTTTTCTTGAAAGAGCATCATTTAACAATGGCTCAAAAGAATGCAATTTGGGACGAGATAACCAAAATTGTTGAAGGAGATACCAATATCAGTTCTAAAACTGAAGAATTTCATGGGGAAATTCTGAAATTATGGCAATGGGCCACTGAAATTTAATCCTGAAATTTAATCCTGGATCACTACTTTATACAGTACCTATATTTTACTTCTTTTTTTGTGTTTTTGTTTCGATTTGTATTCTTATATTACTTTCTCTCTCTTAATATCATTATTTTCTTATTTTTTTCTCTTGCTAGTTTTTAACGTTTTTAGTTCTTTTGTGAATAGTGGAAAATGATGTACACTTTTAGCTTTTGTTAATTTTTTTTTCTATGTTTCTAACTCTTTCAATTTTAATTAGTAGATCTGTGAAAAAAGAGAAACCAATGTAGGTAGGAATTAATTAATTAATAGGAAATTTACTTGCAAAACCCCCACAACATTTTCCCTGTCGCAGACTTTTGCAGGCTGTGCAAAGAGTCACTCGGAGAAAAAAAAATGAAGATGAGCTTTTCAGCTTTTCAGTGTTCAATACAACTAAACTAATTATTGTTAGAAGAATCCAACGATGTCTACATTCGGTACAGTTTTCAAAGTCACAACTTACGGTGAATCACATTGTAAGTCGGTTGGTTGTATAGTTGATGGTGTTCCACCAAATATGTCATTAACTGAAGATGATATTCAACCTCAATTAACTAGAAGAAGACCAGGTCAATCCAAATTAACAACACCAAGAAATGAAAAAGATAGAGTGGAAATTCAATCTGGTACTGAATTTGGTAAAACTTTAGGTACTCCAATCGGTATGATTGTTAAAAATGAAGATCATAGACCAAAAGATTATACTGAAATGGATGTTTATCCAAGACCATCTCACGCTGATTACACTTATTTAGCTAAATACGGTATTAAAGCTTCCTCTGGTGGTGGTAGATCTTCTGCCAGAGAAACTATTGGAAGAGTTGCTGCTGGTGCAATTGCTGAAAAATTCTTATCACAAGTTAATAATGTTGAAGTTGTTGCTTTTGTTTCCGCTGTTGGTGATTGTGAATTAAATAGATCAGTTCAAAATCCAGAGTTCACTGAATTATTACAAACTATAACTAAAGAACAAGTCGATGAATCAGGTCCAATAAGATGTCCGATTTTAGATAAAGCTGAAGAAATGACAAAAATTGTTGAACATTACAAATCTCAAAATGATTCCATTGGAGGTGTTGTTACCTGTGTCATTAGAAATGTTCCTGTTGGACTAGGTGAACCAGCTTTTGACAAATTAGAGGCCATGCTAGCTCATGCTATGTTATCTATTCCAGCTACTAAAGGTTTTGAAATTGGTTCTGGTTTTGAAGGTACAAAGATTCCAGGTTCTAAACATAACGATGCTTTCATTCAAAAAGAAGATCATTTAGGTACTGTTACTAATAAATCTGGTGGTATTCAAGGTGGTATTTCTAATGGAGAAAACATTTACTTTTCTGTTGCTTTTAAGCCACCTGCAACTATTTCACAAGAACAACATACTGCTTCATATGATGGTGATGATGGTGTTTTGAAATCCAGAGGTAGACATGATCCAAATGTTGTCCCAAGAGCCATTCCTATTGTTGAAGCTATGGCTGCTTTAGTTTTAGCTGATGCTTATTTAATTCAAAAATCTAGAGAGTCAACTTTTGGTTTAGTTCATTAAGCAAGAATCATCTATCTATACATTAGAATTTATTTAATAATTTGGAAATAAAAAATAATATAAATTAAAAGTTTTTTTGGAATTAAAACCTCGATCAAAAGAGAGTTCTGGACCCATGGTCTTGTAAAAGAATACAGCATCTCTTTAAATATTAAGTTGAAAAATTACATATGGACATACAAGTATTATTCTAGTAAACTAAGAAATGAAGTAATGTACTAAGATAATAATATTTGAACAATATAAACTAAAAATACTTTGGTAAAAACGCATTGAAGACGCATAACAAGAAATGAAGTAAAAGAATACGTATACTAGTAACGCATGAAAAGTAGTGAACAAAAAGACAAAGCCAGAGAAGCCCTAAGATATAATTTGAAAGAGAAAAATAACAAACAAAGAAAAAAAAGTAATAAACAAAGAAAAAAAAAACTGTAAACAACAAAGTAAAAAAGCAAAAGAACTTAGTAAAAGCAAATAAATAGCAAATGTGATACGAGAATATCTTAAAGTAAGGTCATAAAACAATCAAAAGCAAAAAAACATATTCATCTTCTCATACTTATCATAAATAAGCACTTTCATCTTTATTTTTATTTTCATCACTAACACAACGCTTTCTGGTTCCAACTTGAGGACTAGCTGAACCATCAACCATTGATGTATCAAATAATGGATCATCATCAGTACTAATTTTCACTTTAGATATTAGTTTTGGAGAAGATTGTTGAATACTTAGTGGTGACTGTAAATCATGTTCCATATCAATTTCATCAAAGCTGGTATCCTGATCCGGATTAATAACTCTTAATTTTGATCTTCTTTTAGAACTGACTAAAACTTGGACATCTAAATCCTCCAGCTTATCATCTTCTTCAGCGAGAGGATTTGTCATAAATGGATTAGTATTAATTGGAGGTAGGAGATGCGTTTGTCTGTGTTGTTGTGGAAATATTGGAGGAAATCTAGGTAAGGATTTCATAGGAGGTGATAAGGGTTTTAGACCACCATAAGAAGTAACAGATGAATCACGGGTATGTAATTGACGAGAAGAACGAGGAGATGATTTAGTAGTTAATGTATCATTAGATGAATTAGTATGGTAAGACAAGATTGAACGAGCTTCTAATTTTGGTGATTTTATCTGAGGAGAATAAGTAAGTGATTCATGTTCTGGAATTAAATATAAAGATGAACTAGATCTTGGAGAGTCAGAAGTATAAACATTTTGTGGAGGGGATAACGGAACATTGAGCTCTGGAAGAACATCTTCATCCTCTTGTAAGTTTGTTTTAGCTGTAACAAATGTCATTATTGATGATTGTCTAGACTGGAGTGATAAGTTACGTTTCAACGAGGACAATGATCTCTTAACTATGGAAGCAGAATTCTTCGAAAGGTCATCATCAGAACCAGAAGTTGATTCATTAAATCTGGACATTGGAAGAGGTGGAATAAATGGAATATGTTTACGTTGTTGATGCTCTTTGGCATATTCTTCTCTTTTTCTCTTCCAAGAACTAATTGATAAATTATCACCATCATCATAATTATTAATTTGAATTTCTGTTCCAAAATACGAAGTTTCATTATGACCTGTACTTGATTTCTCAGTAAACTTTTGAGAAACAGAACCTGAAGACAAAGTAGAAGCAGAATGATTATTATTAGTTCCTTTGTAGAATTCCATTATATCTTGAATTTCCTTTTCATTTAGTTCTTCTTGTCTCTTTCTTTTATGTCTCTTATAAAGTAAAACAATTATTATAGAAATAATAGTAATCAATAAAATAGGAATAATAACAGATAAGGCAATAATTAAGTTTTTATTTGATTTTGCTTTCTTTGTTGAAGTTGTATCAAATGCTGTATAATCAATATAATCAATTGTTTCTAAACTAGTAGTATTGTATAACTTAATAAAGTAGTCTCCTGATCTTTTTACTTTACTACCATCTGTAACTTTTCCAGCAATAGTAGAATTTGAAATAACAAATAAGGTTTCATAAATAATTGCAGCACCTAAAATATCATCAAGACTTAATTCACAATTCTGATCTGAATTAGTCAAAGAATTTGCTAGACTAACATCATCATCTAATGATTCCCATTCCCATGTAGAAGAGTCCATATCTAAAATTGCAAAGTTTGGTGCACTATTTGATCCAGATGAAGATATACCACCAATCATAAGGAGAGTTGAGACAGAGAAATCAGTAAAATTACTATCTGTATATGAATCAAAAATAGGCAAGACTAATGGGTTAGTTCTTGCACTAATTGAAGACCCAGAGGTAAAGTTAGAGGTCTTAAAACCCCAAGATTCATATTGCCATAAAGCCAGTTGCTTCATTGAGACCCATCCTGATGTAGCTTTACCACCAATAAATAATTGGGTGTTATAATTTATTATGATAGTTGAAGAATCATAGAAGGCAGTTGGCTCAATTGAAGTGGTGACATCTTGAACATCCAAAGAATCTAAGTCAATTTTAACAAGTCTATCAGAAGCACCATCTGTGGAAGAGTTCAAACCACCATAAATATATAATGCAGTTCCATCATCAAATGTATTTAGATATCCTGAATACTGAAGAAATTCTATATCATCTTTCAAATCAAGTTCATTCCACGAACTTTTGGTATCGTTCCAACTTGAAATAATTGTCATATTTTTATCGTCTGGATAAATTGCATAAAGCATGTTATTAGCAGATATGATCTTAGATTGATCAGAAGGAGTGGTAATTGTTGAAGAAATTGCATCCCCTGAAGTATATTCAGAGTTGAAGGAAAGGGGTATAAGTAAGTTTTCTTCTTGTAAATGAACATATGCTGTTTTGTTGTGATAATTGTAAATAGTGTCTATGATTGTACTTGAATGAACCGTAAGGGAAAACCCAAGTAGAAGTAAAATGTGAGTAAATATTGAAAATTTCATTTATTATATAGATTTAACCTAAACAAAGGTAGGTAAGTAAGTATGATTATTGATTGCTTTTAAATGTTGTAAATTGATTAATTGATTTTATTTTGGTACAGAGAGAAAAAATGGGGTTCAAAGAAAAGGAAGAAGAATCAAATTAAATCCATCCAATATTCAATATGTATATAAAAGAAGTTATATGAACTGTAATTGAATTGTTTTCAGACTGCTAGATATTAAAGAAGATTTGTGGAATAAATATTTTATAGTAGAAAGAAAGAACAAAAAATAAATGTGAAATTAACACAAGTTTTCAACACCGAGATGATGATAACAATCCACCCATTTACCTATAATTTTGCTAATTGGTGAAGCATTGAAGAATATTTGTTTACCTTTGGACGAATTCGGAAAAACTCAGCTCTGCACAGCCGTGATTCTGTGGACAATTCCGTCGACGCGTCGAGACGACAATATTGCCTGGTGCAGAGATTTACAGAGCCTTGTATTCAGCTGGAAAATAGGAAAAATAATGTGTGTGTGGAAATCATCATGGATGAATCAAATGAGTTATAGTAACTCTATAGTTCAACAGTTTTCATGCGATGTGATAAGCAAGAAAAAAGAAGCCACCACGATGGAATGAAAATATATAATTTGAATTCAAACTAAATCTTGAAGCTGGAAAGGTAACCTATATAGTGTTAAACCTCGATCATATTCTAGCTGATATCCTCTGTGCATATGAGTTATGAACAAGCAAAAGATAAAAGGGTTCCTAGATCCTTATCAATTTCAAATCAAACAATACCTGAATTCTCCAAGAATTCCTCTTCTCAACTCCTAACAGATACTACATTTGAAGAAGAAGATCAAGCTGCTACAATTACTACTCCTCTCTTATCATCATCTCCTTATGATAAATCCAATTTGTTAGC
>JAJLZM010000468.1:0-12970 GCA_030572235.1 Ambrosiozyma kamigamensis
AGTTGTAGTTGAATTAGTTGTAGTTGAATCAGTTGTAGTTGAATTAGTTGTAGTTGAATCAGTTGTAGTTGAATTAGTTGTAGTTGAATTAGTTGTAGAACTTGTAGTTGAATCAGTTGTAGTTAAATTAGTTGTAGAACTTGTAGTTGAATCAGTTGTCTCTATAATAGGAGGAGCTTCAGACATTTCTAAATCACCATCATTATAACTTATTTGCTTATTTAACCATTCAGGTTTAGCAAGCAGTTCAGCTGGAGAACTTTCAACAGGTGAATCAAGGATATTTGAATTGAACATAGCCATCTTTTTAAAAATGGAAACTAAACCAAAGAACTCTTGAACTTTGTAAGCTTTAGCATCTAGTGAAGGTGTCGCCACAGGTGCTACATTTAGTCTTCTTTTCTTTTTAGATCTTGGAGAAATTAATTCAGAACCATTCATAACTTTTAAACAGTCAATAACATACCTGGTCTTATCAGTTTTCAACATTTTGTTATATCTGGAACGAATATTATTACATTCATTTAAAATTGCTGCATTTTCAAACAAATTTTTTGTTTGTAGTTGAAGAAAATAAACTAGTTGTTTCATTCTTCTCTCCTGGTTTAAGCTACCATCAAACTTCTGCATACTAAGCAAAAAATTGTGAAAGCCAATCATAGTTCCAGCAAATCTAACTGTAATTACATCATCATTATCGTCATCATCATCAGCACTATTTGCTCTACTATATTCTTTACCAGAATTTGCTCCTGTTTTCATTTTGAATTGAAATGAATCTCTACTTCTTGAAGCACCATCAGGTAAATCTAATAAATAAAAATGAACTAAATCTTGAAGTAGTCTTCCAACACTAGTTATTATTTTGGTTCTAGTATCTGTAGTTGGATCATAAGGTTTTTCTAAATCAGCTTGTTTAATAATTATAGACTTTTGATTTAAATCGAAGACAGTGATATTTGCATCTTTTAAATCAACAAAAATTAGAGCTATATCATCTAGATTCTTATAATATTGAGCTTCATCTTCAAGAGTTCCAAATGAAATGGGCCATATAATATAATCATATGATTCTGAAATCATACTATTTTCTCGAATTGAATAAACCAATTGTGAAATTTCATCACTTTGTGCAACCAAAGATAAAAGAGCCATATTTCTAAACTTATTGTCTTTATAAAGATTGGAATTGATAATATCTTGATGAGCTATTGGTGATGTTATATAAATGTTATGCTTTAGAGACAAAAATCCAGAAGATTCCAGTTCAAACAAGCTATCGAATACTCTAAGAAATATGCAGTTTATAACATGTTTGAGAGTCAACTGAGACCGTTGAGTTGGAAAGGCAGAATTATCGCCATTATGAAATTCCTCAGCATAAACTGAAGAGAAAAAAAATTTCATTGTTCTGAATATGCAATTTGATGAGATGAGATAGTATGGTGGGTATTGAACTTGGTTGAACTGTTGATGTTGTTGTTGAATGACTTGAATCTGTTGGTCTAATTTTTATAGCGAGGCAGCTGTTCTTAGTAGTGCAAGCTATTAATTTCCATTAATTTCTATTAATTGAATTACACGGATAACGAGTCTGTATAAATATAACTATGTAATACAGTATGATATATAAATTACAAACACAGAATTACTATGTTGACTTGTAGACAATAAAAACAAAAAAAAGTGATGAAATCATGAAATCATGAAACTTCAAAAAGATGAAGTTAATATGTGGGATATACCATTAAATCTACCAACAATTTGAGAGAAGGGTAAAGAACCAATAATTGAGTAATATATCATGAAATTCTTATTTTGATAAATTAAGCATGAATGAAACGATCAAATTTAATTTCAAATCAATTATATATCATTTCTCAAGACTTATAGTTAATTTCGTTGCTGATTGTTGCAGCATTTAGAAGTAGATATGAAGTTAGATTTTTAATAATTAGTCACATAGCATGTTTAGGAATTTTAAGACTAAAACAAAATGCAATGGTTTGTTTTCATTTGATTTTTTAATTTCAATAATTTGATTTGACTTTCGTTTATAAATTTTGAACATAATTTGAATTGATTTATATCAGATAGCAAGCATGGTGTTATTATTGTTGATATATATCAGCTGTGGTTTCTGGTCAACTTGAGCCATCAAAGCTTCATTATTTGTAGGTTTGTAAAGATGAACTTTTAGAAACAGCTTACTTGAATTAGTTTTAATTAGCAATTCATAAAACCACCATAGCTAATTTGATCACCAAATAGGGTAATGTGATGCATTTAATCAGTGACGTATATTATTAAGACATGTTAAGATATCTAATGATGTTTTTGATGTTTTTAATGAAATGTTTGAAAAACGATCAAAATCATGGGTAAAGACCTTGAGAAATTGATGATTTTTTTCATAATATTTTTTTTCCCTCGCGCACGTGAAAATGTCACGCGTTTCACGCCGCGCATTGTTTATTAAGAGAAGGTCCCGTGATCCAGTCCGGTTTAAATACGCATGCGATTCGAACATCATTTTAAAATAATAACTGTATACAAATAACATATATTAAATGAAGTAATCAAAAGATTTATAATAAAACATTTTAAAACATTAGTGACTTTTAATTAAAAAATGTATGCATGATTTGGATCTGTGATTTAAGTTTAAGAAGATAATTCTATCTCTATCAATTGATCTTCTTATCAATTTTCTTATTTGATGAAAGATTATTCGAAAGATTATTCTGTATTTAATATTGCTGGATCTTGTAGCTTATCCATCAATGAAACATTCAATCAAATATTCAATTAAAACTAAAAAAATAATTTTGGTTGGATTATCATAGTTGATTTTTATGCAATTGTTGAAACGAAAACTTCCTTCAGAACTGCACACGCAATAAGCAATTCAATTAAGCTGTTTTAGAATCATTAGCAGCATATATTAAGCAACATATATTATATTTTGAGAAAGGGAGCCATTTAGTTTTAACAATTGATCACGATCACGAAGCTAAATAACATAGAAGACAAGATGTATGTAGTGCATAGAAGGGGATAGTGCAGTGGAGTACCCTATAATATATATATTACCTCTAGTGATATTCAAATTGTTTATGAAGAGGTTTGAAGATAAATTCCAGTCTACGTAGACAGCGTACTTCCTTACAACTGAAACTGGTGATTTGTTGATTTTCTTTTGAGAGATTCAAGGAGTGTACCACTCAAACTAACTAACCAAATTTACGTGTCTCTCTATTCTCTATCGTTAAAGCTTGCATTCCATACATGCTCATTAATATTTATAACTAGCAGCCATTGAATAAAGTTACAATGAAAATCCAAAGAGAATGATGCTAATGAAGCACAAAATAATATAGTTTAAGATATTAAGACAATGATTGGAATTGAATTATCTTTAGCCTTCTCTTGGTAATGGAGATAATTTGAGTTGTTTAAAAAAACTTGTTGATGTGAAGGCTTACAAAAAGACTATATGAAAATTAAAATTGTGAATTTACTAGACATTTAATAATATATGTTCTCTACAACTTGTATTGTTTTTAATCATAAAAATTTAATATTGTTTTAGTTTCACATAGTATTATGTTTATATATACCTGTACGAATAATTACTTCACTAATAATTACACATTTCCATTAAAATATAAAGAAAAAAAATTAAAAACTATTTATTAATCGATCTTTCCAAGATTTCCTTTCTAACTTATTTTTGATGGTTTCCAATGACTTGATTAAATCAGTTGAATCCTTCAAAGACGTAGAATCAAAAGTTAGAAAAAGCCAAGTTTGAAGATCCGTTATATACCTAAGTTTGGGATATTTATCTTCCTTCAATTTAAATGCTTCAATTAATGGTAAATTATTAGTCTTCATGTAATCTAGACATATATTTATAAATTTTGGTGTTTGAGAAATGAATTCAATAGATTTACTATTAACAACACTGTCATAAAAGCTTACTTCAGAAGTGGGTCTGAATC
Source organism: Ambrosiozyma kamigamensis (assembly GCA_030572235.1). Classification (NCBI taxonomy): domain Eukaryota; kingdom Fungi; phylum Ascomycota; class Pichiomycetes; order Pichiales; family Pichiaceae; genus Ambrosiozyma; species Ambrosiozyma kamigamensis. The sequence continues at coordinate 4,005 of JAJLZM010000468.1, forward strand.
TGGCCTGACTTCTCAATGTTAATAAATTTCTAGTTGTATAATCGTCATGAACTTTATATTCTTCTTCCTCTATTGCAGTAAGTAAAACTTTGAAAACAAAACAGAAATTCTCCATATCATCTAACCATTTTTTAATATAATTATTAAATGCATCAATATATTTGGTCAAGTCTGTTGTACTTGATTTTTTTGAACTTAATAAAGAAAGATACGAACCTAAACAGCACAATAAAACTGGATTGTTCACCATTAGTAGATTTAATAGGACCAATGACTGAAGAATTGAATCATTTTTGTAACAATTAGAAGAAAATAAATCACCTTCGCATTTAAATAAATGAGCTATAAGTGCACCATATCCCATTTTGAAAAAACAGAAACAACATTTAAACGTTTCAGTAGTAAAGTTTTTGAGAAGTAAAGGGCAATTATAGCGTTTCTTACCCAAATGAAATACTTGATTTGGAAAATGACAAGCAACACAATTTAATTTTACACCATTCTGTAAACCTGAAGTAACAAACGAAGAATTATAATCCACTAAAGCATCAGAAAGACTAGTGCATTCAAGTCCAGTATGTTCATATTGATTCATAAATAAAGCAAAACTCTGAAGGCAGTAAAAACCAGTTAAATCAATATATTTGTGAATTTCACTTGTTGGTTCATGATGAATAATAATAAAATCACTGCTAATGGAAGTTAAAGTATCATATATACATTTAGGAATATTTGAATTTTCAAAATATGGGGCAGAAAGAAGTCTATTATCAACTAAATTTGAGAAAGCATTATTAGAAATGGTAATGGATGGTTCAGGTTCAACTATATCGGGTATGGTAACCCAATTTGGCTTTATCGGTTCTTCATTATCTGATGATGATCCAATATCATAAGATTGATCATGATGATTAAGGTTCTTAGAAGAAGATGATGGAAAGATTGGAGACGATAGTGGTGCTGTAGAAGACTCATAATTTGAATTATAGTTCTCGGGAGGGGAAGAACAAAGAATTTGAGGTGATGTATCACTATCAGTATCAGGATCATTATAATGAGATGTTGATATCGGCATGGTATTAGATGACTTATCAGTTGATAGAGCTGGTGAATTCTGTTTTCTTCTTCTCTTTCTTGGGGTTGATTTATCAGGACATTTCTTGTTTTCAAAATTATAATAATGAAAGTGAGATTTGGGTCTTTTAGAGAGCTTAACTAATTGGTCTTCTAATAGTTTTGCTGAAAGGTGGTTGGCTTTTGTTGTAGAAGTACCACTATCAGTCATTTTTGAATTGGAGTTTCATTAGGCTTTGAAGGAATAGAGATTCTAAAGAAGCAACGTGAGTCTGACAGTATACTGTATCTATATAGGGGCAGCCTTAGAAGAATTATGAGTACTGTTGTTGTTGTTAATATTGTTGTTGTTGAAAATTGAAAATTGGAAAATTGAGCAAAAATTTCTTTTTTTTCTTTCGGTCCAATTTCGGGAGTTCAAAATCGCTAGTAAATCTAAATTGGGAGTTACGGATTGTCTATGTCCGGTTTATTTCCGTGTTAACCCCTCTATCTCCATGCCATTCTCCTTCATTCTGTGAATCCTCAATTTCAAAATATTGCTATACAGGGTCTACATTACTTAAATTCGTCCGTATAACTGCATTTTGGGAAACTAGACCATCGGTTATATTGATATAGGTAGAAGCTTTGATGAAAAAATGTGTTTTGAAGAATCACTAGATGTAAGTAGATTTTGAAGGTTGAGCAATTCTAAAGTTCTTTTCCAATAATTATACCTTGGGAAATTATAAAACAATTAACACTGTTCTACACACATTTCTTCAAATCATCTGGAATTTGGTAGACAACTATTACAGTATCATATAATTACTTTCTTATCCGTATTATAATCAAAACTATGTCTAGAAATAAACTGGGAGCACAGGATTCTCTTTAGTTAACTTTCTTAAGGAATTTTTAAGTAGCTATTTTGACGCTTAATTATTGTTACACACAAAATATTTAGAGTTAGGTATAATTTATTTTATGACTATATGTTACCACAGCTAGTGCTACAATGCTCCAAAACATAATTTCATTTAAAATAGGACATAATTTCTTTTAAAGTAGGGGTAAAAATCTCAAAAATGTTTCATAAAAAAGCAGTTTTAGATCCATCGTAATGGCGATAACTGTAAAGAAAAGAAGTTTTCAATGAAAATATTTAGTAATAAAATGCTAGTAGTAAATGCTATCTTACAATTGTTCCCCTAGAAACTTTAAAAACCCAAGTGAATTATAAAATGGTAGCAGGGGAAATGTAACTTTTTCTTGGGCACCACCAGTACATGACACTATTCTTGGGCCACATTTATTGTTTCTGAACAATCCTTAATCAAGAAACTAGTTCATTTTAATGTTTTATTTGAATCGAAGGCCCTATTCTAGGACAGCTATATTATTACTTTGATATCCCTCTTAATTTAATTCTCAGTCTTCTATAATCGCGGAGGGCGTAATTCAAAAATTGAACAACAACTCTCTCTTCTTCTTCTTCTTCTTCTTCTTCCTATTATTACCAACAACAGCTATTTAGTTCTCATTCATCTTGATCATTTTTATCATGCAGTTTTTTTTCTGTTCCAGGTTCTTCGGCTCTCTAATCTTGAATTAATATCATTATTTGGTGTCTCAGGTGTTCTGGCGGTGGAATAGACTTCTGATACTTATTATTTAGCCATATAGAACAATATAAATCACAGTTAATGAAAGCAGAGTCAGAAGAGGAACACTATCTATTCTAAACTTAAAATGAAATAATATTGATGAATTGAAAATTTTTAATTCAAAAAAGCAAAAAGAAAAACTATGATTATTCAAATTTTAGATAGAGGTGCAATTAATAGTTCAGAAAATACTTCAAAGAAATTGAATAATTACTTATAATAATAAAGCTCAGCTCTTCTCTTCAAACATTCAAAATACATATCATTTTAGTTCTAGCTTTAAGAAATTAGAAATAAATACGATGAGATTAAAATGAAATGATAAAGTTAAAATGATATAGTCACCGTTTAATTAATATTACTTTCCAAACCCTTAAAGAATCTCAAGATCCTGGAACATAACATTGGAAATATCATATTTCTGAGGGCTTCTCTTATTTGATTTCAACATGTCTTTAACTGCAGATTTATCTAACACTATCTAATTCTTCATTAAAAAATTCTAGAACAGAACAGAACCCTTTAAAAGTCTCACAAATCAATTCTCTAAATTCATCAAATTACTTCATTACGATTTTAATATTGACAACATTATATCTCAGTTGGTTCCTGTCAATTCATTTCATCATGTCTCCAACAGTGATCCTATCACTTTCTCATGTATTACAAAGTCATAAAGAAGACGATTTCTCAATTTCAATGAAAAGAATTTTAGTCACTATTGTTCTTTTTTTTTAGCATCAAAATGTACTGCCTCTTGGTTTCTTGTAACCCAGTCACCATCTTTTCATAACCAGCTTTTGAAAAAAATGATTATAATTTGATGTTGGAAATATCAAAATAAATTTGAATACTCCACAATTAACAGTTACAGTAATATATCTTTATCAATTGGTAAGTGAAATATCAAAATCAAAAGCCTAAAATTTAAAAACATACAATTTGGTTTCCACCACTGAAGAAAAAGAAGAATCATTATTATATTTGGTCAATTTGAATCATTATTATTTAAATATTAATATTAATTACGAGATTCATTACCAGTTTCCAGTTTTAGTTGAATCATAACTTATCAACTTGACTCATTGCCAGCTGAAGGATTGTGAAAGTTCTAAAGAGAAAGATTAAGTTATGTTTATACTTTATAAAATAAACTTGTGTACTCGAGATTTAATTAAACTACTACTTTTAGTTCTATAAACCTCTGTAAAGATAATGCATATTTTCATATACTTTATAAACAAACGAAAATATCTTTTAAAAATAAAAAAAAAATGCTTTAATAAAAAATAAAAAAAATACTTTACTAAATCAACAAATATAAAATAAATACAATTAAAAGATGTGAAACAATTAATTTCAACTTTTGAAAACAACAGTAACGAAAACACACAATACCATCAAGATATTATTATAAGTAAAGCAAACGGAGGATTCGTTAATCTTCAGTATCACTAACTTCAACTTCAAGGATTCATTAATCTTCAGTATCACTAACTTCAATTTCAATTTCTCTTCAGTATCACTAACTTCAATTTCAATTTCAATTTCAACTTCATATTCATATTCATATTAATTTTCAAGGCCTGCTAGCATTTAATTCAACAGCAGATATAATTGTTTTAATCTGACTAGTTTCATCAACTTTTTCAATTAACTTAGAAGTATATCACTTTTTAATTTTTTGTTATATATTGGAAGCATCAACTTGTTTTTTTAAGGTAAATTCCAAAGAGTGTAATACCTTTCTTTACTAGTTTTATGAAAACAACAAAGCTTTGAGAGACCACATCGTTTCTTCTTTTGTTTTGGTAGGCTTAATTATAAAAAGACTTTTGGAGTAAATTGTGAATTAAGCAGAGAGACGTGAGCCTGAAGCGTAGGATAATGAAGAGACTGGATTGACTGATGCTGAAGAGACTGGTACAGATGTAGCTTGACCAGCTGCTTGACCAGATGAAGCTGGGAGAGAGGTAAATGAACCAGATCATGAAGCAAATTCTAAGTTTAAATAACGACCTGACGGATGTGGCGGTGGTGGCGCGCCATTTCAGATTTTCAGAAAATAAAAAACAAAAACAACTCAGCAATTAAGAACACCACTATATTAATTATCATTACACCTCTTCATTACTGATCTCTCAAATTCTCCTATCAAAATGAAGATAGATCACAACGTCTCAGACAAAGAGTTAGCCGAATTAAGAGCTTGCCTAGAAAATTTCAATCTATACGAATACGAAAACGATATTCAAAAACAACAAGATAAAGCAAACTTGATATCAATCTTGGATGATACTTCATTAGATGCTGCTAATAAAGCAGATTATATGTTAGAACATTTTGATACATATTTCTTAGGTATGATTAGTGAATATAACAAAGCTCATAAAACTTCAGAATTTCCCATACAGGATATCATTGAAATGCTTAGTCCTGTATATGATACATTGCCCACAGGCTGTAAAATATTCCTTATTGATGACAAAGAAGGTGATGTTGCTTATACATTTAGATTTAATAATTCATTTTCACCTTATACATCACTTTCTCTCTGCCTTGGTGCATCTTACTTTGAGCCATTATTTAAACATGATTCAAGAACATTTAATTACGATGATTATCGATGTTATTTAAATGATCGTTATTCCATATTGAATAAATTTATCAACATTTATTATCCCAATTCTGATTCTTCTGATTCTTCTGATACTAAATGGATCCTCAATAACCATGATGGAAATAAATATGAAGATCATTCTAGAACTTTGAAAACATCAACACAGATATCTTCAGTATGGGATGCTTTAAATGGTTCTTCTTTCACTCCATCTGAAGTTGAATTGAAGCATTATTTTTCAATTGCTGACGATATTAAATTTGGAGGAGATTTCTGTTTTACATTTTTTCAATTTAGCAGAATTCAAAATTTTATTCCACCTATGAGATTAAAATCGGGTTGGTACAAAAGATCTCCTATAAATTTTTCAAGTATGATTTATGATGCTGAAGTTTCTTGTGCCACTGATAAACCTCCTGCCAAAGAAAGAGCTGATAATTCTACGGCTACATTTAGAACTGTTCATTACCTTGATATTAATTGCGGAAAGACTTACAAAATAACTATTGATATGCTTCATCGTTTGGTTTTTTTACATTCATCATTATCTTCTCATTCTTCTAGTTGTGATTCACATGTTCGAATTACAGGTGTTCCTGGTTTAAAAAAGATGGCTATTGAAAAACAAAGTTCCTTAATTAAATCTAATGAAATTGCCACACTTATTAGTGATGCATATCCATATTCAAATTCTATTTTAAGTCAAATGGGTGTTTCTGGTATTAATGCAACTTCAGTTGCTAATTGGAAAAAACAATACGATAAAACAGGTGTTACTTCTACAGGTTCTGGTAAATTGGGAGATTCATATAAATCTGATTTTGGTTATCTTGATTCTTTTTTAAAAGCAAAATCATTAGCTGCTAGTGAAGCCGGTGTTACAAGATATTTTTATTTACACGACGATATCGTTTGCCGTACTTTTAATTATGATAAAAGTAAAAATGTTGGTTTCAAGGGTGGTCTTATTATGTCATCCAAGTCTGCTCTTACAGCTTTACCTGATCAAGTTATTCTTTGTATGGATGTTACTTTTAGTATAATTAAGTATAAGCAAAAAGACGAAAATGGAGATGAAACCGTTAAATTAATAACCCTCTGTTGGAAAGACCCAGTTACTAAGAAAGCTCATTTAGGTGCTGTTGCTACATTACCAGATACTGAATGTAATGAGAATTTTCAGACATTCTTTTCTGAATTAATTGAATTAATGAAACAAATTGGTTTAAGTGGTGAACTTCCAAAATTGAAATTTATAATTACTGATGATTCCAAATCATTGCTATTAGGTATCAAAAACTTTTTTAAAGGAAAGGTGAGATCTATATTATGCACCTGGCATAGATGTATGCAGTTTGATGGTCATTTGGATGTTACTGGTTCTGTTTTACTCAGGAAAGCTACTTATTCTTTAGATGTTGAAGATTGTAAGAGATATTGCAAAATGCTATTATTAAATTATAAGTTTCAAATAAAGTTTTGGGAGGCTAAGGCTCAAGGTAATGCTAAATCTGACGTGGATATGTCTGCAGTTAAAGGAAGATTTTACAAGAACCAAAGGTACAGTTGGGATCACAAGAAAAAATATAGATCCATTAAAACTAAAGAGTGTTCCGCTTCTGAAGCTGTTAAGATTTTCAAGAGATACTTTAGATATACAGTTTTGGCTACCAAACATTTAAGTAAATGGGCTGTTTCCTATAGAGTTAAACAATATGCCCTTTCTGAAAAGTTTTCAACAATTGGCTTAACTAAAGATGAAATTAATACTTTGGAGAAATATGTGGATCAATATGATGCAACTAACTTCAGTTCTGGAAAAGAAATCATTAACCAAGTTGTTCAACAATGTTCTGAATCTGATGTAGAAATTATAGATATTTTAAAATCAACTGATTCAACTGGTAGAGATGCTGAACTTATTGATGAATTAGAAAAGGAATTTTGCAATCAAATAGATGATGAAGATGGTATTTGTAATATTGGATTAACCCAAGTTTCAACCCAAGTTTGTGAATCTATTCATAATGCAATTAAAAGACATTATAAGATGTATAAATTACCTAATCTATTAAGATTTTTCTCTCAAATGCAAGATTATTTCATTAGAAAGCATATGGAGAGAAGGTTCAACACTTCCAATGTAATCACAGTTACTCCACATAGAGCTAACAAGTTTTCATTCTTTAATTTTTTAACTAATAATCAAAAACAGATGTTTGTGCATGAACTAGCAACAATTCAATTTCTTAGAACATTTTACCTACAAGATAAGTTTAAGGTTGAAATAAAAGAAGCAACTTGCCAATGTTACGAAAATACAGATTTTGGTATTCCATGTGCACATTTGATGAATGCTGTTTATATTAAAGCTTATAAGAAAATCAAAGGTCCTCAAGCTGATTTCAATTATGAAACAATTAGTAAATGTAGAGATCAACAGGTTGCCAATTTGTTTTACAAGATGATGAATGAATTACATTCTGTAATTATCATTATGGCTGTTAAAGCATCTGGTTCAAAGAAAAGAAAACGTTCATTGCTTGATGATGACACTGATCAACATGAAAAAGGAGCTGAAGAAGAAGAAGAAGAAGAAGAAGAAGAAGAAGAAGAAGTGGACCAATTCAAGTCTCTACAAGCAACGGATAATCTTTTCGTGTTGTATTTTAATATGATGCAACATTTAATAGACGTTAAAGAAGAATCAAATGAATTTAGAAAGACTGCCATTGCTGCTATAGCCAAATTAGACGAAGAATGGGTTCATAAATTTCCAGGTTATCAGAGTTTTAGCTCTCCAGAATTGATAAAAAGTGTTTTTGAATCTTTGGAATCGGAATCTGATGTCTAGTTTCGTGTTTGTTTATTATTAGTGTATTATTAATTTCATTTCTTAATTCATTTTGTATTATTAATTTCATTTATTCATTTTGTATTATTAATTTCATTTATTTATTTTCCTTTTTTTCTTCTTTACATTACCTAACAAGTTTACATACAAATTATGTTTAAGTAGTTATATAACTCATAAATTCATAATTAATTATACAGAATTATAATGTATTGCAAAAATAATCTAATATCACGTGATATATGCTATAAAAATTTCGGCGCCTGCGGCGGGCATCTGGCTTACAGCACCAATGAAGTATCTTATACTCATGTGCTGTGTTCCCCGCTAACCCCTCAATTTGAATTTGGGGGAACTGTCCACAAAATGCAATCTGTCTGTCCGCAAGATGTAACTAGAAACGTGCAATTTGCGGACAGACAGACTGCAATTTGCGGACAGTCGCTCGCGAGTTGCTCTAAATTTATAGTCGCCCATTGAAAATTTGAAATTTGAAAAATCAGAAGGTTGCGCCGTTGAGCCGCACGGACTTTTATCAAGCGGCTTTGTGGCGATACACTGAGATTCCGAAAACACCCGTGCACCAGGTCGGAACTCAAACACATCCTTGCACCAGTTCTGGTACGCGTTGAAAACATTTTTTAAATCTTTTAACATCCCTTGATTCCCTTCCCTTGTTCTCTTTGCATTAATTAGCTCCTTCAATACTTATTCTATATACGGTTACTTTTAGTTATTCGGTAGCCAGGATTGAGTGCTATCAATAGTG
>JAJLZM010000469.1:0-12852 GCA_030572235.1 Ambrosiozyma kamigamensis
AACTACTTGATTTGTTTCAAACTGATATCCGTCCTTTATACGAAGGTTTCCTATTCAATATGTCCTCCAACTCGTCTGAACGTTGAATCAATGCTGTCTAGCTATAGTTCCACTCCAACGGCCGACTAAAACCTCTTAACGAGACACTAATGAGTCCAACAAGTGAAATGGCTGGTTTGATGAGGTGTTTAGTGTGCGTTGCTCTGTTCACCCATGTCAACTCATAATTACCAGATGCCGAATATAATGATTAGTCCTTTTAGTCCAGGAACGAGATTGTTTCAAAAGTACAATAATTATTCCTTCTTGGGGAAAGAAATTACAATTCAGCCCCCGGTTTGCCTTGAATTACAAGCAAATATTCAATTTCAACTCATCTAGCTGGTTCAATAACTCAATCAAATATGGAAAACTTTATTTATTACCATGATGATCATAGAATTGATGTCACCTTTCAATATTCATTTTAGAATTCATATAAATATCTTTACTTTCCCTTACTTTTTATCTTCTATAATCAAAATGAACTCATCACTTTTCATTCATTCATTCATTTAGTCATTCATTCATTTACTTTTATCCAACTTTTACTTTCGTTAAATATATATTCCTAACTATTATACTCTCATTTATTAAAAATTTCAATTACATATCAATTTAAAAAATAAAAAATTAAAATTAAAATGCTCTCTTCAACTTTAATTAAAACTATAGCTTTATCATTAATAAGTTTAACTAAATCAATTCAAGCATTTGATATCGATGCTAAAGATAACATTGCTTTATATTGGGGTCAAAATTCTGCAGGTTCTCAAGAAACTTTAGGTTATTATTGTGAAGAAGGTACAGGTGATATCTTTTTATTATCATTTATGACTACATTTTCAGATGATGAAACAACACCAACTTTAAACTTTGCAAATGCATGTAGTAGTACATTTTCAGATGGTTTATTAGATTGTGATCAAATTGCAACTGATATTGCAACTTGTCAAAGTTTAGGTAAAAAAGTTTTATTATCTTTAGGTGGTGCTTCTGGTACTTATGGTTTTGCTGATGATACTGCTGCTGAAGGTTTTGCAGGTACTTTATGGAATATGTTTGGTGGTGGTAGTGCAACTGAAAGACCATTTGGTGATTCTATCGTTGATGGTTTTGATTTTGATATTGAAAATAATGATGATACTGGTTATGCTGCTTTAGCTACAAAATTAAGAACTTATTATGCTGAAGATACATCAAAAGATTATTATATTTCTGCTGCTCCTCAATGTGTTTATCCAGATGCTAATGTTGGTGATTTATTAGACAATGCAGATGTTGATTTTGCTTTTATCCAATTTTATAATAATGATTGTAATGTTGATAAAACTTTTAATTGGGATACTTGGGCTGATTTTGCAACTAATACTGCTGAAAATTCAGATATTAAATTATTTTTAGGTTTACCTGGTTCAAGTTCTGCTGCTGGTAGTGGTTATGTTGATATTGATACCATTAGTTCAACTGCTTTACCTGTTATTTCTGCTGCTTCTTCAAACTTTGGTGGTGTTATGCTTTGGGATGCTTCTCAAAGTTATGCTAATACTGTTGATGATGAAACTTTTGTTAAAGCTGTTAAGGATTTATTAGAAGAAGAATTTGGTTCTGATTCCACTTCAACTACTTCTAGTTCAACCACTTCAAGCTCAACTACTAGCTCAACCAGTTCTACTTCAACTGAAGCCACTTCTACTTCAACTACTTCTACTTCAACTGAAGCCATTTCTACCTCAACTGATGCTACTTCTACTTCAAGTACTTCTACCTCAATTAAAACTACACCAACCTCTACTTCAGCTACTTCTACCTCAATTAAGGCTGAACCAACTTCTACTTCAACTACTTCTACCTCAATTATAGCTGAACCAACTTCAACCTCAACTACTTCTTCTTCAATCAAAGCTACTTCTACTTCTTCAACTTCCACCCCAGCTGCTCCAAAGACCACAACTTCTACTCCAGCTGCTCCAAAAACTACATCATCAAGCAGTGCTCCAGTTGTTCCAACTACTTTTGAATCTATTACTGTTCAAGACGAAGAATATTCAGTTAAAACATCTTCTGAAATTACTTTCACACCAACTACATTATCTACAGTTTACACAACTTCAGCAACATCTACTTCAGCCACATCAAGTTCAACTTCAACTTCAACAGCTACATATGAAGATTGTTCAACTTTATCAGGAACATCAAAAGCTAAATGTTTAAATACTAATTATGCTAATGGTTTATATTTAGGTTCATCAACATCATGTTCAACTGATGGTGAAATTGCATGTTCTGCTGATGGTAAATATGCTGTTTGTAATTACGGTAAATGGGTTACTTTAGATTGTGCTTCTGGTACTACATGTTATGCTTATACTGTTGGTGATGAAGTTGATACTGGTTGTAATTATTCTTCACAAAAATCAACTTATACCAAAAGAGATGTTTCTGGTGGTTTATTTGATCTATTTAAAAGATCTGTTATTGGTCATAGACATCATTCACATTAAAAAGGTGATATCCATATGTTTACATTTACATTAATAATCAACTCATTATTTTTTTAATAATGGTTGTCTTCATACTTTCATTTACTTAACTAATTTACATTCTATTTTCTCTAGTACTATTACTATTACATATATTCTTTCTTTATTCTTTTTATTTTGCTACATACTTCGATAACTTGGCTTGCTTTTTTTTGTTTCTTCTTTCAGTTATTACTATAACTTTATTAGTATAACACTTTCTAGACTGTTCTTTTACTTTCATTTGCTTATTTATTATATTCTAAAATTTATTGATTCCACTATATAATCTTTTATAACTTCCCAGGTTTAAAGTAGTTTTAATTAATTAATAGTTAATAGTATAAAATTGATAACAGAATAATGTGTGTTGAGTGATACACAAAGTACAGAAAACAGGTCAAAAACCCTTAGGGAAGCGATATCCTTATTCTGACAGATAATACAATGTTAACTTCATCTCTTCTTTTACAATATAAGAAGTAACTAAAACAGCAATAAAAGAAGATATAAAAAGGTTATCAATTATGAAGGAAAAATCATCTAATGTAAAACAAGAGAAATTATCTGATTTATTAGCAAAATTTGAATTTTCTGATGTTGTAATTAAAACATTTGGAAAGAAATATAATTTACATAAAGTATTCTTAGCTAAAAGTCCATTTTTTAAAAAAATGATAAACTGGAAAGATGAAGAAGTTACTGAAACTGAATATTCAATTGAATTTGATGATAATTCATATATAACTAAAAAAAGCTTTGAATTAGTATTAAGAAGATTATATTTTTCACCTGATTTGGAAAAGGAAAAAAAGAGTGTAATTGAATTAATAGTTACTTGTGAATACTTTGGCCTTTTTAATTTTATTGAATTAATAACTGAATATTTAATTAAAGAGAATGATAACTTAAATGAAATTGTTGAAGATTATGCTTTTTTTTTGAATAGGTTAAGTACTGAAAGTTCAAAAAGGATATTCAATATTTTAAGAACAAGACTTTTATCTCAAGGATTTAAACAACCAAGATGCTTTGAAAATTTACCAATTGATCAAGTAATTGATATTATTAAAGATCCCAAATTTTATGTTCCAACTAATTATGATAGAATTATGTTAATAATTAACTTAATCAAAGATCAAGAATTAGAAGATCAATTGAATCCAAATATTAAATTATTAAGAGATTATTTAAATTCAAGTTCACATTATTCATCAATGGATTATCATTCAATTTTAGAGCTTTCAAAAATGAGAGATTCAAATAATAAATGTTATATTTCATCTGATATTCTTTTAAATGAAATGATAAGAGTTCATAAAAATTTATATTATAAACCAGCATACGTAGATGCAAATGGATGTGAAGCCTGTATGGTCATACTTGTAATCATAATCATACTTTTAATCATTTGTCTAATTTGCGTATGTATTAGAAGTTAGATGGTGAGGTTATTATGAATCTTTCAAGCCTTTTTCTTTGTGCATTTTTATTCTTTTTATTTTTTCATTCATTTATATTATTCCTGTGTCAGTTATTACGAGGGATCTTTAAGTTGTTCTTTGTTATTAATAAAAAAAAAAGTATTCAAATTTTAAAAAAATGATTATGATTAAATTTTGTCGACTCTTACATGTGCACAGATGTTATAGTTTTTTTTAGCCATCATCAACAACAACAACAACAAAAACAAAAACATATTAACTATAACTTAAAGGTTCTTCTGAAGTTCTGAATTTAGTTTATTATATCCCTTCAAATGACAACAAAAAGAATAAGAGCTCAAGATACTAGAGGCATTTACCAAATAACTGATAGAATGGCAACTGACTTATTACCTGGTTGTTCTCATTTAATTGGAGATGAAAATACAAACATTCATTCATATCCTCCAGATCATGAAGCATTGGCAAAATTCAGATTAATGGATGAAGAAGTTGTTCAAACAGATAATAGAGAAGATATTGAAGCATTAGAATTGAAATTTGCAACCGTTTTAAACAACATGACCCATCCTCTTCAACCTAAACAAGATATTACATTTAAAAATGAACTTGCAACTCTTCAAATTGGTAATTTTGATGCTCGTACTTTTTCCATGAAAAGAAGAGAAACTAGAGAAAAAATGATACAAAACAATACTATTCCAAGGTTCAAAGCAACAAAAAAAAGTGAACTTATTGAAAAGCTTTCTAAATTCAAAAAAATTATACTTGAACCAGTAAGACAGATTTCTTATAGAGCAGCTACAAATGTTGATTTTAATGAAAGTAAACAACTAGATGAATTGGATAAGTACTTTGATGTCAATAATGATGAATTACCAAATCCTGATAATCTAAGGATTTCCACTGATCCAAGAGCAAATATTTTTCAACATGAAGATGAAGATGAAGTGCCTACAAATAATGATAATTATGGACATGATGACAATAATGGTTATGAAACCAGGTCAGAAAATCAGTTGAAGAGAACAAGAAGGTAAATGAAAATAACGTTAATCCAATAATGAAAATCTAGTTGTTAATGATCATTCAATTACAATTGATAATGAAAATGAAACTCATAATAAAGAAGCAAATGCATAGTTACTGCATCATATAATTTACTTTGGTGAATTTCAATCATATGATAATAAAGAAGCAAATGCATAGTTACTGGATCATATAATTTACTTTGGTGAATTTCAATCATATGGAGGTATTTGTACAACTGATGATGTTAATTATCAAATTATGAAATAAAGTGAGTTTAGGCCCAAACTTTTACAGGTCTGGAAAGTTTGATTAAGAGTTGGAATGATTGAGTATTAAGATTTAATTTAATTGATAATACAACATGTTAACTTCATTCTTTTTTACATTAAAGTAACGTTGATAATGAATGCTAGAAGTAACAGATTCGGCGTTCGGTTTTATGATCACGTGTAATATGCTTACGTAATATAATCTCAATGTGTTTATGGTTATGGTGGGAATTGGAAAGTCCTGGTATAGGAATTTCCAGTGAACAGCTCTTCTTCTTAGAGGAATATTGACTTATATTGTTTTTCCATTCAAAGATATTTGTTCTTGTCATAGAATAGTTGATTGTTATATCAAAATCATTATTAAAACAATTTAACTTAAATTTATTACTTATTAATTACTGATTATAACTTATTTGATAATTATTAATTTGATTTTTGTTCTCTAAATTTCAACAATGAATAGAAGAGCATCTAATGTTGAACAACAATTTGTTGAAGAATTATCTGATTTATTATCAAAGTTTGAATTTCCTGATGTTGTTATTAAAGCATTTGGAGTTGAATATAAATTACATAGAGTATTCTTAGCTAAGAGTCCATTTTTTAAGAAACTATTTAATTTGAAAGATAAACAAAGTATTGAAATTGAATATTCAATTGATTTTGATGATAATCCATATATTACTCAATATAGCTTTGAATTAATAATTAGAAGATTGTATAATTTACCTGATTTTAAAAAAGAGAGAAATGATGCAATTGGATTAATAATTACTTGTGAATACTTAGGTCTTGTTGATTTAATTGAAATAGCAGCTAATTATTTAATTGAAAATAGATTTCGGAATTTGAATGAAATTGTTGGAGAGTATATATTTCTTCTTGAGAGATTAAACACTGTGAATTCAGAAATAGTTTTTAAAGTTTTTAAAAGTAGATTTTTGAACCGAGGATATTATCAAGCAGCATGCTTTAAGAATTTACCAATTAATCAAATAGTTGATATTATCAAAGATCCATGTTTCTATGTTCCATCCAAGTATTACAAAGTGAAGTTAATAATTCAATTGATTAAAGCACAAGAATTAAAAGATCAACTGAACCCAGATATTAAATTATTAAAAGATTATTTAAATTTAAGTTCACATTATTCATCAATGAATTATGATATGATTTTAGATCTTTCAAAAATGAAAGATTCAAATAATAAATGCTATATCTCATCTGATATTCTTTTAAATGAAATGATGAGAATTAATAAATCACTGGAACTGTTCGAAGGTCTTTGCGGTTTTACAATCATTTTAAGTCTTCTTCTTTTAATTTGTTTATATAAGATATTTATGGGTTAGCTGGATAACAACTAAGTGGTGGTTTAACACTGGTGTTAGTTTAATGATAAGACGTTTGTATATATAGTGTTGTATATGCAGAAACTATCAATTGACCATTTCCTTTAATTAAAGAAGTAAGAAGAAGGTGCTTACGTAATACACACGATTAGTAACATTCTTAATTGAGTGTTTTTTTAGACCCTAAATTTCACAGGCGTATATATTGAGAGTTGGAATGAATGAACATTAAGCTATAACGTTACGTTAACTTCATTCATTATAACTAGAATAAGAGGTATAGTTGAAACAAGTGTTATTATATCAACGATAATGAACACATCTAATGGTAAACAACAACAAGTTGATGAAAGATTATCTGACTTATTATCAAAGTTTAAATTTTCAGATGTTGCTGTTAAAGCATTTGGAGAAGAATATAATTTGCACAAAGTATTCTTAGCTAAAAGTCTATTTTTTGAAAAGATGTTGAATTGGAAAGATGAACAAGTTGTTGAAACTGAAACTGAATATGCAATTGATTTTGATGATAATCCATATATTACCAAAGAAAGCTTTGAATTAGTATTAAGAAGATTATATTCTTCACCAGATTTAGAAAAAGAGAGAAATAATGCAATTGAATTGATAGTTACTTGTGAATTTCTTGGTCTTTTTGATTTTATTGAATTAGCAGCTAATTATTTAATTGAAAATAATAAAAATTTAAATGAAATTGTTGAAGATTATGTTTTTTTTTTAAATAGACTAAGTACTAAAAGTTCTGAAAAGGTATTTAATATTTTAAAAACAAAATTTTTAACTCAAGGATATTATCAACCAGCATGTTTTAAGAATTTACCAATTGATCAAATAGTTAATGTTATTAAAGATCCAAAGTTTTATGTTCCATCCAAGTTTGAAAGAGTGAAGTTGATAATTAAGTTAATTAAAGCTCAAGAATTAAAAGATCAATCTAATCCAGATATTCAGTTATTAAAAGATTATTTAAATTTAAAAACACATTATTCATCAATGAGTTTTACTATGATTTTAGAACTTTCACAAATGAAAGATTCAAATAATAAATGTTATGTTTTATCTGATATTCTTTTAAATGAAATGATGAGACTTTATATAGTACTTTATGACTTTTATAAAGCACAATTCAAAAAAAATAGACAAGGATGTGAGCCCATTTTCATCTTAGTTGTGATTATTTGTCTGGTTTGCTTATGGGTTAGATGGTAAGGTTATTCAGGAATTGATTATGATTCAATAGTTAAACTTTCAAAAATGAAAGATTCAAATGATGAATTTTATATTTTGAAGTTCTTTTAAATGAACTAATTATAATTCATGATAATTCTTCCATTAATTATCGCTGGAGTCATTTCAACATCAATTTTTGAAGTAGTTAGGTTCATTTTTAGTTGTGCTGCTTTAGCTTTTATAATTAAGTTATTCAAGGGCTAGCATGCCAAATATATATTTGGATTTCCTCCAATTGTTGCTTACCACATTCAACTTATTATTAATTTGTGTCGTCATCCTTTCATTTACTTTATACGTATTTACTCTTTACATAACTTGACTTGCTTTTCCCTTTCATTTATTAGTATAACTAATTTAACTGTTCATTTAACTGATATTTATTAATTCCACTAGGTAAACTTGATCTTTTATACGGTTATATCCAATTTTAAAAATTTAAAGACAGTTCAAACTTCAAAGTATATATAATTAATAGAATAGGTATAAAATCCGCTTACGTAATGCACACGCTAGCTTGGTAACATTCTTGAGTTGGTTTTTTAGACCCTAAAATTTACAGGCGTATATAAAAATTCAATCAGGAGTTGGAAAGAATGAATTAATGAACATTAATTGATAATACTTAATTGTATCTTTCTTTACAACATAAAAAGTAGTTGAAACAATTGTTATTATAATGAATACATCTAATGGTAAACAACAACAAGTTGTTGAAAACTTATCTGATTTATTAGCAAAGTTCAAATTTTCAGATGTTGTAATTAAATCATTTGGAGAAGAATATAATTTACACAGAGTATTCTTAGCTAAAAGTCCAGTTTTTGAAAAGATGTTTAGTTGGAAAGATGGTCAGGTTATTGAAACTGAATATTCAATTGATTTTGATGATAATCAATATATTACTAAAGAAAGTTTTGAATTAGTGTTAAAAAGATTATATTCTTCACCAGATTTAGAAAAAGAGAAGAAGATGGCAATTGAATTTATAGTTACCTCTGAATATTTTGGTCTTTATGATATTGTTGAATTAGCAGCTAATTATTTGGTTAAGGATGATATGAATTTAGATGAAATTGTTAAGCAGCATGTATTTTTTTTAGATAAAATAAGTACTGAAAGTTCACAGAAAATTTACAATATTTTAAAAACAAAATATTTAAGTCAAGATTGTTGGCCACCAGCATGCTTTAAAGATTTGCCAATTAATCAAATAATTAGTGGTATTAAAGATCCAAAATTTTATGTTCCTTCCAAGTTTGAAAGAGTGAAGTTAATAATTAACTTAATTAAAAATCAGGAAAATAAAATTAAATATTCTTCGAATCTACAGACCTCAGTCATCTCACAAGACATTAAATTATTAAAAGATTATTTAAATTTAAGTTCACATTATTCATCAATGAATTATAATATGATTTTAGAACTTTCAAAAATAAAAGATTCAAAGAGGACCTGTTATATTTCTTTTGAGGTTCTTTTCAATGAAATGATAAGAATTCATGATATCACTGAAAAAGAATTATATAATAGAAAAAAAGATGATCTTGTTCGTTCTCGTTCTGACAAACCTTCTGATACTGTCACTTGTGTGATAATTCTTGCTTTTCTTATTTGTGCTTCTATAATAAGTAAGGCTATATTTGAATAGTTAATCTCAACATATATAGCGTTGGTGTCATTTGATAATGGCTATCATTATTTCATTTATTTATAATTATACTTATTTACTTTTTACAGAACTTGTCTTTCTTTTTTGCCTTTCAGTTATTAGTATAACTGATTCCAAACTGTTCATTTAGCTAAAATTTATTGATTCCAGTATATTATAAACTCGACTATACCCAATTTTAAAATTTTAGAGTAATAGTTATAAACTCCGCTTACGTAATACACACGCTTGGTAACATTCTTAGGTGGTTTTTAGAAATTTAGACCCTAAATTTTACAGGGGTATTATAAACAGCTCATGCAATTGAATTGAATTAGAAATTTGGAATAAATTAAGCGTTAGTTGATAACTTCATTCATTATATAACAAAACTACATTAGTTGTTTAACTTGTTATATCATCAGTAAATATATCAAATTTCTTATCAAAATTTGAATATTCAGATATAACAATTAAATCATTTGATCAAGAATATAAATTACATAAAGTATTCCTAGCTAAATGTCCATTTTTTAAAAAATTATTTAATTGGAAAGAAATTCAAGATGAAGAAATTCAAGAAGTTAATGAAGAATTAGAAATCATTAATAATAATTCGTCGATTGAAACTGAAGAATATACACTTAATTTTAATAATGATGAATGTGACGATGATGATGAATTATTTATAACTCAAGAAAGTTTTGAATTAGTATTAAGAAGATTATATAATTCACCTGATTTAAAAAAAGAGAAAAATAATGTAATTGAATTGATATTTACTTGTGAATATTTAGGCCTTTATGATATTGTTGAATTAACAGCTAATTATTTAATTGAAAATAATAAAAATTTAAATGAAATTGTTGATGATTATGTATTTCTCTTAAATAGATTAAGTGGTGAAAGTTCCAAAAGGGTATTCAATATTTTAAGATCAAGATTTTTATCACAAGGATATAAACAATCAGGATGTTTTAAAAATTTACCAATTGATAAAATAATTAATGTTATTAAAGATCCCCAATTTTATGTTCCATCAAATTATGATAAAGTTATGTTAATAATTAATTTAATTAAAGATCAAGAATTAAAAGATCAGTCTAATCCAGATATCAAATTATTAAAAGATTATTTAAATTTAGAGTATAATTATTCAAAAATGGATTATAATATGATTTTTCAACTATCAAAATTAAAAGATTCAAATAATGAATGTTATATTTCATCAGATATTCTTTTAAATGAATTAATTAAAATTTATCCTAATAATAATACTAGGTCAACTGTTGTTGTTAGACATAATAATAGAAAAGTACAAGAAGAAGGATTTAATAAATATTTCAATAGTTTTATGAAATCAGTTCAAGATCCTTTGATAATTGGAGGATTAATAGTTTTTAGTAATATGTCTATTATATGTGTATTATCGATAACAGGAGGGTTTAAAAAGTGAAAAAAAAAAACATATTCATTCATTGAAGTTCTGATTCAACAAATATTAATCGTAATCGGAAATAAGAAAAAGCCGAAACTAACAATTGCCGGTTAATTGGCCATCGCCATCGCCCATTAATTTATTTAACTATTTAACAGATAGGTTATCTGAAGAAACTAGTTATATACTGTATACCATATGATATAGAAATTATAATAGAAATCATACAATTATGATATCTTAAACACGTAAATTCAAATTCTATAGAATATATCGATGATATCGATCGAATCGAATCGAAAAATCAATGAAAAAATGTGATAGCCTGTACGTAGAACACCGACAATATTAAAAATTTATATAAACCTTTTAAATTAAATTGTATACTAGTTAACAGGTAGGCTCATCTTTAATTAGGGGTACGTCTTTGTTGTAACTAAATAACTAATCAAAATGATCAAAAGTCCGTTAAATCAATTAAATTGTTTGAATGTGATTGATATTGATTGATTGCTATACTGTTTATCAAATCACATATCATTTACTTATCATATCATATAATCATATGAATTACGTGTCCATTAAATGATTGTTTCATATCATATCATATATATTTAGTTGACCAGTAGTTAATGATCATCAATTTTTTTAGTGTAAACAACGGTGAAAAAAAGTGAAAAGTTTTTAAAGCGGTGAATTGAGTAAAAAAACGGATATTTTGAAGAGAATTGTCCATAATTGTCCGCCTAAAGTGAAAATTTTTATTTATTTATATTAATTTGATTTATATTTGATTTGATTTTATTAGTTCGTGTGATCGTAGTCCGTGTAGAGTATATGATTGTAAATTTGTAATAGGTTGTAGTTGTTGCAATAACCTGATTGTAGCTAGATATAGATAAGAGTAAGAGCGGAGACACGTCAGCGCACGTGACCCGGTGCGCCACAGAGTTTAATAAAACGGGCGCAGACGATGGCGCGGCGCTGACGTAAGACGCGTTGATAAGGGAAGAGAAGAGAACAGGTGGACCTGGTGGTGGTATAGAGAGAGGATAGAGTAGAGTAGGAGTAGAGAATATAGTATAGAGTGTAGTATAGTATAGTAGAGTAGTGTATAATATATAAATTTAATAAGTAGTGTAAACAGCAGTAAAACTGTTATCTCCTGTTACCTGATAACCAGTAAATAAATTTCCACAACTTCAACTTGTCCGCCTTCCTAATTCCGTCTATAAAAGACTCGGGTTTTCCATGTTTTATATTAGGGATATATATTAACTTATACTATATATCACTAATTATCATGTCTTCTCCTAATAAACTACAACTCAATCAATATGCTTGTACAAGATGTCGTCGATTAAAGAAAAAATGTTCAAAACAATTAAATGGTTGTGAAAATTGTTTGAAACAAAGAATTCAATGTGAATATGTTGAACGTAAAAATAAGAGAAGATATTCAAATGAAAATTTAACAACTTCTCCAAATGGTACATTGATCACTACAGCTACCGTTAATACTATTGCTAATAATTCAAATAATTTACCTCCAATTATTAAACAATATGTATTTTCTTCTCCTGATGAAGAATCTGTCGTTAATTCTTTATGTTCTTTACAACATCAATCAACTATAAGAAATACAAATACAAATTATCCTACTTATTATCATACTCCTCCTCCTTCATTACCTTCAATTCATAATTATAAAAGAATTAAATTAAATAATAATACTTGTTCAATTAATTTACCTCATTCAAATTTAGTTAATGAATTATTAGGAAATACTTCAAATAGTCCATTATTAAATCAATCATTTGAAAATAATCAAATATTATATATTTTAAATA
>JAJLZM010000470.1:0-12780 GCA_030572235.1 Ambrosiozyma kamigamensis
ATTTTCAGCAGGAGGTTCAACCGTGTGCGGCTTTCAACTTAATAACACAACCTCTAAAATTAATTAATCAGAGTACTGTAAGTAGAACTACAACAAAAAACATAACTATAGTGGATAATCAAAAAATAGGATTATGACCATTAATAAAGATATTGTGTGATTCGAGAAATGTTAAAACTGTGTGTTTTCCTCTTGAATCTCCATAGAGATCTAGCTTCAAACCAGACTATCGATTCATGGAAACATTTCGAAAGTACATTTTAGTATAATCAATTTGACCAATTTCCTCAGAATAGGTATCTTGATATGAATTTAACAACAAATCTTTGAAATTCATAATTTGAAATATCAGAGTTTAGAGAATCAAATTTTATTAATTTAATTTTCCAGAATTAAGCTAGATGAATTTCCTAATAAAATGAGGGATGTAACCAAAACTTCATCTCAATCTAATACTCACGTTTATAAAACTAATTAAAGCATCTAGAATTGCTAGGATTGAAAGTACACTCACACAAATAATTTGAAATAAATTAAAGAAAAGAAATAAAATAAAATAAAGTAACTAAAAAAATAATTAAAAAAATAATTAATGCAAAGAACTAAAACTAAATAAAGCATTAAAAGTTAAAACTGATATTAAAAACAAATAAAGAAATTGAAAACAAATTATTTTTTTGAAAGAAAAAGATAAAACCAAAGCTTTTATATATGCAAAAATTGTTCTTATATAATTAAACGGTATATAATGCACCACCTCTATCTTCTAATTCATTAACTAAAAATTGAACATCTTCATCATTAAAATCCCATCCTAATAATTGACTTATCTTTAAATACCTCAGATTTGGTAATCTTTCTTCACATGTAGCAATTAATAAATCATCAGGGTGTAATTTACTACGTCCTAATAATCTTGATGATTCAATAATTAATGTTTTTAAAGGTCTCCCATTTTTATCAACAAGTAATGGTAATAAATCATCATTAAAAGCATCTTGACTTATATATTCGATATTCATATTAAGATAAACTAAATTAGGACAGTATAAAAACACAAAATCCATTGAATTTTCTTTTAAATGAGGCATAGGATAAAATAATGATAATTTTTTTAAATTCATTCCAATTCTAATTAATAAATCATTAACAGCTTCACCATCAATATTTGGACAATGTGAAAATTCTAAACTTGTTATAGTAGCTGGAAACCATGATCCTGTTATAAAGTCATTTGTTATTCCACCTTGAATTCTTAAAAACCATAAATTAACTGGCCAATTAATTTCAAAATTCTCACATGTCATTGATGATCTTGGAAATGAAAATTGTTCTAATTTATCCAAAATTGAAATAGCATGAAACATCTCTTTCAAATTTACTGTTTCTGAAACTAATCTTAAATCTAATACTTTTAAATTAGAGCATAATCTTAAACTAATTAAAGGTGTTACTCCAAATCCAGTTTGTGAAGATATAAAAACTTCTAAACTTGATGAAAATCTTCGTAACAGTTTAGAAACATATGAATTCTTACCACTTTGAATGATATGTGATAGATCCAATATCTTAACATAATGATTAAATTTCTTTCTATTATTTGGTAATGAAATTGCATCAACAAACTTTAAAAAATTTGTACTTGATAATTCTGGTGCTGCATATAACTTAGGTAATAGCATATAATAAGTTGCTTTACAGATTAATAAATGATTTAAGCAAGTTGGGTTATCTGTTCTTAATAAGATTTCAATTATTAATTCAAATGGTAATTTCATTTTATAATTTTTCTGATCATCAATTGATTTAACTTTAAACCCTTGTTGTAAAGCAATTGCAACTTTTAATACATCAATTTTAATGAACTTGGATGTTGGCCATTCTTCTCCATACCATACTCCAGTGAATTCTCTCTTTGGAGGGATAGTTATTGTTGTATCATGATGTTCAAGTTCTATATCGGAGGAATCTGAATCATCTGAACTGTGGGTTTTATTTTTTGCAGAACCATAAACGTATTTCTTGTAATGCAATCCACGGGTCTTCTTTGGTCTTCTCTTATTTGCCATTAATTGATGTAGTGAAATAGAGACTCAAAGAAAGATACCCTGATAAAGGAGGAAGAAAAGAAAGGAGTTGATCTGGGGTCATTTTAATGATTTTAGTAGTAGCGAGACTTAATTCTTAAATTCTACACACAAAACACACAATTGTACAAAATACTACAAATATACCACAGATTCCAGCTTCAACGGGTCAGCCAGTCAACTGCTCTGTCTCTGCCACTTATGCCAATGTCTCTGATCAAGTTGTATTGCCTCTTAGCTGCCTTCATTCTGTTTATCGTGCTCTCTGGTAGAACCATCTTAAGAACTAGTTTAACATCCTTCTTCAAAATATCATATAACTTGTTATTTTCTTCTTGCTTTTGTAACTTAATCAACTGTTGACTCAATTGTTTAATTATACCACCATTCCATTTCTTATAATCATCTAATTCCTTTTGAAACTTTACATTATTCTTATGTATTTGTCTTTCAAAATGTAATTGTTGTTTTGTTAAATTTGAAACCTCAATTCTTGAACTTTTAAAACTATAATTCAATTCTTCAACTTTTAGATTCAAGCTATTTAACATTCTATCATTACTTAATTTATGTTGTCGAGTTTGTTTATCATTAACTGCTTCTTTAATACTAATACTTGATAAAGGAAATTCTAAATGAATGAAACTTAATATGATAAATGCAATGAGCATATAAATTAATTGATTATACATAGCCAAAATTGTAGTTACAACTAAAATAATCAAAATGATATTCCAAATTCCTAAACTACCACCACCTTTGAAAAAGTTCTTTGTTTTGTTTATAAATATTGAACTTCTTTCTTTCAATAATTCCATGTCTAAAGGTAATTCAATGTAATAACTAAACAACAAAACCAACAGAATTAAAATAACAACAGTATCAAAATAGGAAACATCTATAAAGTCTTTTAATGTGTACTTAAACCATTTTGTAACTAATGTAAATATGATAACTATACTTGCTTTACTTGATGGAGAATTTAAATTCAACTTAAAAGGTATTTGGGCATTTTTATTTTGTTGTTGTTGTTCATCATTATTATCATAATTATTTTCATTTTCTAAATCAATTGAGCTTGAAACAGTTGCATCAGCAGAATTAAGATCATCATAGTCTGTTGTCTGTAGTTCATCTTGTTCTTGTTCAGGAATAATTGTTGTTGAAGTTTCCAAATCAGTTAAAGGAGTCGATACATTACCAATTATAGCATCTCTTAGCAATTTTAATCTTCTATTGATCTTTGACATTTCTAAACTAATAATTGATTCAACTGTAGTACTCTAGTATGTTTAATTACTCTCCATTCTCTTCAAGCTATCTCCCTCTTTTGTCTTGCGAGCGAATTCAATCCCTTTTCCAACTGCTCCCCGCCAGTGTTCATACGCCCTAATAACACAGGTTTCTTATTCTTATCATGTAAATTACAGTGAATTAAGCTCTTGACAAAGCATTATTGGTGTTAATAATGA
The DNA here is from genome assembly GCA_030572235.1 of Ambrosiozyma kamigamensis. Lineage (NCBI taxonomy): Eukaryota > Fungi > Ascomycota > Pichiomycetes > Pichiales > Pichiaceae > Ambrosiozyma > Ambrosiozyma kamigamensis. The sequence continues at coordinate 3,560 of JAJLZM010000470.1, forward strand.
TAAAAACCACACTAACTAAACAGATCCAACAAATAGCCACGTGACTCAGCCGCAAGGGCTTGTAACCCTCGCCTGAAATCACGTGCATGTCACGCGACACCATCAATGGCTCTTTTTCTCATTTTTTTTTAAGGTCGTAATACCATATTGGTTTACACTACTTCCTTTTGCACAATTCAACAGCAAATATCAGTATTACACCATGGTTTTAGTTCAAGATTTATTACAGCCAAATCAAGCTTCAGAAGCTAAGAAACACAAATTAAAGCAATTGGTTCAATCACCAAGATCATACTTCATGGATGTTAAATGCCCAGGTTGTCTTCAAATTACAACAGTTTTCTCCCATGCTCAAACTGCTGTCACCTGTGATTCTTGTACCACTGTCTTATGTTCCCCAACTGGTGGTAAGGCTAAGTTATCTGAAGGTTGTGCTTTCAGAAGAAAGTAAATTTGATTTAAATCTTTTTGCCACCACTCCAAAATTACAATTTTAACACACATATATTATATTAATCAGTTATCAAATCTTCACTTCTTTAACTTAAACTGCATATATTATTTATTCATAAATATTACAATAAATTACATCTTGTGTCATCATACATTTCATGTCATTTTTGTTTCTCATAGAAATAATGTATGCATTTAAGGTCATACTATTTTTAATTGTATTTTAATGATACTCTATTTTTATTTTATTTAATTTTATTGTTATTATATCATCATATCTCGATGTTTTGGGTTTAAATTTACTTTCGATGTGTTATAAATCTTTCAAAAAATACAAAAAAAAAAGACATCATTGGGAGTTGGCTTTTCTTATTTCTTCTCTTTTTTATAGTTATATATATTTTAATGATTTGCTTAATAAATACCTTTATTTTGAAATATGACTTGTTTACTGTAGTGAATATAGGAATTAAATATATTATATTTTTGGTGAGGTCCGTTGTATTGTACGTTGAGGCTTCCTTCCTTCTTTTACTTTTCTATTTCTGACTACTTCTTTGTTATGGAAAGTTGGATTTAATGTATTCATGATATATCTTTTATCAGTCATCAACTTATCACACATAGTGTATCAATCTTCTTATCTAAATATCGAATAATCAATGGATTAAAATGAGTTCAAATGAAATTAAAACAATCAAAATAAATTGTTCTTCAAAATATCAACCAAAGATTTCTAGAAAACCAACAATCCTAACAATTGCTGGTTCGGATCCAAGTGGTGGAGCAGGTATCGAAGCAGATTTAAAGACAATTACATCTTTAGGATGTTATGGAATAACATGTATTGATGCATTAACTATACAAAATACATTAGGTGTTAAATCAAAAGATATAACAAATTATGAAATTATTAATTTGATTTTAAACAATTCATTTAATAAATTCAATGAAATAAATGTAATTAAAATTGGAATGGTTACAGAAGAAATTAATTTATGGTTTTTAAAAAATTATAATAATTATAAAAATCAAATAAAATTTATAATTATTGATCCAATAATTAATTCAAGTTCTGGTTTTAATTTATCAAAATTAAATTTATTTAAAAATTCAATTGATTATATTTATAATAAAATTACATTATTAACACCAAATTTTAATGAAGCTATAAAATTAATTGAAATTTTAGGTTTTAATCCAAAAATTGAATTTCCAATGGAAAATTCAATTTCTAAATTTAAATTAATAACTAAATTTTTAACTGATAAATTAAATTGTAGAGCAATTTTATTAAAAGGTGGCCATTTACCAAATATTGATGAAAATATCATTTATGAAATATTATATGATTCAAAATATAATAAATTTACAATTTTTAAACATTTAAAATTAAACAATTTAAAAAATACTCATGGTACTGGTTGTACATTAAGTTCTGCAATATCATGTTATTTAAGTCTTGGTTATGATTTACAAGACTCTGTTCAGAAAGGTATACTTTATGTTCATGAAGCTTTAACAAATGCTGATACTTCGATAGGTTATGGAAATGGACCATTAAATCATTTATGGAATTTAAATTAACAATCAATTAATAAATTGAGTGTGTGTTTTAATGCTAATATATATATAATGTAATCTTAATGTATAAATTCAATCCTGTAAGTGTATATACATAAATAATGAAAAGAAAGTAGAATGCAAATAATAATAAGTTTAAAAAGAAAAAATGCAATTTGAAAATAAAATAAAAACTATTAAAACAGAAAAAAAGATCATAAGCTTTTGTAGAAGAGTTAAAAAAAAATATAGGATGAATGATAATAAAAAGAGCAAAGATATATATAGTAAAAAGAAAGCAAAGACAAATATTGGGTTTATGTAAATTTATAAGTGGCCTCTCTTTGAAGGCAATTTGTTGAAAGTTTTTTCTAAAATCTCTTTAGTTTTAAATAAATTGGTAATTCTTAATCTTTCATTACTTAGATGTGCATTATCAGATGATTGACCAGTTGGAAAATGTGCAGCTTCACAATTGAATATTTTCTCTAAAAATCTAATTGAAGGAATCGAACCCCCTTCTCTAATATATAATGGTTCTGTTCCCCAAGCTTCTTGTAGATTTTCATATAAAACTTTGTAAACTGCATTATTAATATCACCTAACCAAGGTTCAGCTTCATGGACAATTTCAATTTTTAAGTGATTTTCTGTTTTTAATTTATTAAAACATGATTTGATATAATTAATTAAAATAGTTTTAACTTGTTCAACATCTTGATTTGGAACAATTCTAATTGATAATGCTGCAGTCGCACTTTGTGGAATAACTGTTGAATTACCTGGTCCAGAAACATTGACTTTATGAATTGTTAATGAGGGCAATCTCCATTTAGTCATCAATTCGTTGACTTGAACATTTTTGATTTTCTTAGTAATTTGATCATATAATTCTAATTCGTCAGCTGTTGGTTCTTTAATTGTACTATAAAAGTCTGGTAATTTAACTTTACCTTCATCATCATTTAATTTTGATAAAATATTAATTAAATCGATAGTTGGCTCTCTTGATAATCCACCATCAACACCTGAATGTCTATCAGGTTTATCAGAATAAATTTCAACATTAGCTGCCACAACTCCTCTTAACCCATAATTTAAACATGGAATATTATCATCTAACCAATATGAATTACTCAACATAACCCAATCAATTTCACCAATTAATTCTTGATGTTGAATTACAGCATCTTGAAAACCAAATGATCCAGCTTCTTCTTCACCTTCAATTAAAAATATAACATCAGCTTCTAAATCACCTTTTCTTTGTAGTTCAGAAACCGCATACATAGCAGCTAAGATAGGACCTTTATTATCACTTGCTCCTCTTGCATATAAATAACCATTAACAGCTGTTAATTTAAACGGGTCTGTTTCCCATGAATCATCACCATCTGCAACTTCGATAACATCATAATGACCATACCAAAGTATTCTTGGAGTTATTTCATTGTTTGGTTTTGGTTTATTAGCTTGAAAAATGGATAATAAAACAGGATTGGCATCTGGAACAGGCAATAATTGAGACTTATTAGCACCTAATTTTTTTGATAATAATCTCAAGAAATTAGCACATTGTCTTGATTCTTCGATAAATAATTCAGGTTGTTTTGAAACTGTTCTATAACTAATAAATTTGGTTAAAACTTCAACCATTTCCTTAACAGAATTTAATTTTAGTAAATGGTTATTACTAGAGGAAATAATGTTAGTTTCAGGTTCACATTGAGCATCCAATGATAAAATATTCCATAATTCAACAGTATAATCAGTACCAGCGGTAACCAGGTAAGGAACATCATCTCTTTCAAATATTTTAACAGCAAGACAAGACTTATTATTATGAGTTGACCAATTTGATTTAACTTCACCTTTAGAAAGCCATTTAGTTGTACCACTTTCACTTGTACCTTTAAATAAATAATTGTTAAATAATGCCAAAGAATTAATATCACCTTCTTCACTTTCATAAGATTTTATAAGCTGATAAGTTGATAAATCCCAAACCTTAACCCCACCATCAGTTAAACCACAATATAAGGTAACTTCATTCTTATCTTTAGTCAAAGATAAAATAGGATCATCACAATCTAATGAATGTAATAAAGTTAATCTATCATCAACATTACTTAAACCCCAAATTTTAGCAGATCCATCACCACCAGCACTAATTAAAATGTCATTAAATTGTTCTGGGATATTTCCACCTAAAGGATGAGATTGTTCATTTATATTTGAAATTGTTTCCATTGCATAAACATAACCAAAATGAGCATAAGGTATAATATTTTTTGAAGGAACTTCAATTAGGGTACAATTTTTTCCTATATGATTATCATCATCATCTTGAAGTTTAAATTGATGTTTACCCTTTGAGTCAAAGAATCTATCAAAACGTCTTGAAGGCATTGAAGAAGTATCTGTTTGACTTGAACATAATTCTAAATGAGCATAAGAGATTGAAGCATTTTGAGCACCTATAAAAACAGTTTTCTTAGATTTTATCCAAGCAACTGAAAAAATATCACCAATATCAATCAAGGAATAAATAACATGAGTTGGACTTATATTCTTATTTGAATCAATATCAGATATATTCCATATTTTAACTAAAGAATCAGATCCTCCACTAAATAAGTAATCACCACCTTCAGAAACATATAAGCATAAAACAGAACCAGTGTGAGCTTTAAATTCTGTTCTTTTCTGATAGGTAAGTAAATCAAATACCAAGATAGTTGAATCTTGAGTTCCACAAAATAGAAGACTTTTGGAAGGAGAACATGTCACACAAACTATTGATTGGTGATGAGTCCATTTATGTAAAGATTGAGGGATATCAACAGAATCACTTATGGAAGATGCATTTGAAGATAACGTATCTGTAATTGCAGATGATATTGATAAAGGAAAATTTGAAGATTCAATCAAAGAGTTAGAACCATCAGGGGTGGCAGCACGGGAAGAACAACCTGTGATTCGTTGGTAAGAGTCCAAATTTGTGTAGCTGCATCTTCTTGCTTTTATTGGTAAATGTCTTAATTCAGTTACATCTCTAGAGAGTATTGGAGAAGAAGATAAAGTAGGATAAACACCCATAATTTTGTAATTTTCTGTATGAAAGTAGAATTAACGATGTGAAATTAACGAAAGGGTATGAATATTTGATTGTTTGAACGATGCCAATTAAGCAGGATATGAAATAATTGAGATATATCTAGGAAGTAGTAGTAGAACAGGAAGCAATTCAGGTCTGTGATGAGCTGTGATGACTGAAAAACATAGAAAACATGAAGTGAAAACTGTGGCTGTATTTTGATTTTTTTCAATATTGTTTGTCCGATGCTTTTACCTACACTGAACTGAACAGAACACTCTGTACTTAACAAGTTACTAGCTGGACGCCTTGTTACTTGTAACATTCCATCTGAACTGTGATGTAGCTAGCTAGTTAGTGGTATATTTCTACCTTCCACAGTTACACATACGCATCCACATTTATATGTACTCTTTCTAGCTAAGTACAGTATTCCAGCGCTTCTTTATTATTTCAAGTTCAACTCAAAGTCTGGTTTTAGTTGGGTTATGCTAGTAGCTAGTAACCAGTGACCAAATCATCTACAGAGATTCAAATTCATTCAATGAACCGTCATGTTACAAACAAAACAAAACAGGGCCTTAGTGGCCCTTACAGCGTTAACATGTGATTAAAAAAAAGAAAGGGGTCAACTGGGAATTGAACCCAGGGCCTCCTGCACCCAAAGCAGGAATCATACCACTAGACCATTAACCCGATTTTTCAAAATTTTTAGCTCTGGTTTAAACTGTCTTGTTGTATTGCGCCACACATGCGCCGCAATTAGCCACATATTTATGTTTTTCAAGAAAAATCTAGTTCTATAGTTTTTGATTGTTTTCTAGTCAAATTGATACAAATATTTATTAGTTTATTGTCTTCATTAGGTTATCCAATTAATATTGAACCTCTAATTGATCAATCTATATTAGTATTATTCAACAACAACAACAAATATCAATTAATTAATTTATATTTATATTTATATTTATAATTCAAAAAGAGTCTGCCAATACACCCAATGAAAGTTTAGCAGATAATAACATGATGGGATATTATTAGTATCAATAGTAATTGTTAGTCAGAAATAGCCAAATTAGAAGTACAGTTACTACTACAATTAAGTTACATGCCGAAGAGAAGATAAATTGGAATCTGTTATGTTTTCTGGAGTTTAACGTTAATTCAATAGTCAACTTCAGCCATAGAATATTTAATTGAAAGAGCACCTATTAACTGGTCATTATTACTCAATATCATTCAAATATTATGGTCGCCATCAATGGCTGCATCTAGGGGCTCTTAAATCCAAATAAAGAGGTAAATGAAAAGAAGAAGACAGAAACTTAAAAGATCAAAGATCAAATGATTGACTGTAAAAGTAATGATGGAAAATGATTTGGAACAATTAATGTGATAAGATGTGAAAAATTAGAATTAAGCAGAATTTTGAAAATTGTTCTTTTTTTATCTGAATGGGTAATCTTCTTTCATTGGGAAATTCATTTATTTCTTCCATCTGATGAGAAAATGACTGTTGGTTCTATTATATTTAATTATTGTTAGTCAATTGGTTTTTCTCTTTCACTTGGTTACATTAACTATTACTCTATTAAAAGAATTATTCTCTCAAAAATGAATTTTAGTAGATTCAGTTGAAGACAAGTTTCATATTCCATTTCTTTTGTCTGCAATAACATTATTATGCCCCGTTATAAAGATTTTTTCTTGTTTCTGAGACGGTTTCTCAAATGAAATTATAAGTGGAGTTGATTACCCAGTAAATAGTGAATTTATATACTTCTTTGCTTTATTTCTTTTAATTTCTGATGATTTAATATATCAACTAAATTCACTTTATGTCTTTTATATGCATAGTTGTTTAAATCCTACAAAATACGGATGATACAATAATTTATTTATAATATTCTTAATTTTTAATGTAAATAAAAAAGATAAAGCTCAAAAACTAAATAAATTCTTATTTAATTAATTAAGCCAAATTAATTGATAAGATTCTCTTTTAATTCAATTTCCGACTTTCTTTATCTGTTTCAAACTGGCCAATTTAACATCACCTTCAGTTAGTTATAGTTTTTCATCTTTTAAATTAGCAGATTTTGTATCACATCCAACCAGGATCAAGCAATTCAGGAATATTTTCCAAACTTTTAGGATCAAGTGATCTATAATCAGATGAAAAAGCTTCCAAACCTTTCATTTTATTAAAAGAGATATTTTCCTTTGGAGTAAGTGAATACAATATTCGAATACCTCTAACCATATTACTGTAAAAGCTTAGGTTCTTCATTTTAATTCCATGAAATTCAGTTTCTAGAATAACAACATATTTATTCTTAAGATTAGGTAAGGTAACTTGTAAGTTTTCCGTGTCTTTCCAAAAATTTAGATGAAGACATTGTATCTTATATTGATTTCCTATTCTATTTAAAAATTTATTCTTTGTTAAATCAGGTTCAATGGGCATATCAGGTTCAATGGGCATATCAAATTTTAATAAATCTATCAAGATGGTCATGTTTCTTAAATTTGACAATTCCAAAAATTGGTGACTCAAAACTTCATCTCTCTTACATGAAAGTCTTAATTCAACATTAGTATGCTCCGATAATCTAATGAAACTTGAGAGATATTGATGAACTGTAAACAAATATATTCTCGTTCTCCTACCAAGGCTATAATACTTGTCGTCTACTCGTGTGAATAAAACTTCTGATTGAATATTGGTAAAAGGGGTAGCACATAAATTACTAGTGTTGTAAACCTGATATGTGAAAATTATTATCTTTCTATAAGGTTTGGAAATTTTTTTATAGTTCTAGAAATGTGATCCAATTTTTTAAATGATTCTTGATAAATTGTTATCTCTGTTATTTTTAATAAAAGACTTTTTTTTAAATGAATTTTATCCCAATTCTCACAACCAAGAACTTTGATAATCTTGAGTGAATTCAATAACTCCTTAAACCATTTTTCCAATGAAAACTTGGTAAATAAACCACATGATATAATCAAGGTGTCAAATTGACCTTTTAAATGCAACTGTTTGTTTTTAAAAGACTTAAAATTTAAACGGTCTGTAACAGTAGAGAATTGACCTAATAATTGACATGAAATTTTCATTCTTAGTTCAATTTCTATTCCTGTACATTCTCTAGATTCTTTTGGGGCCAAATAAATAATAAGATCAATATGAAAAAATTGTTTCCAGAACTGTATATTTTTAAGGATAAATTTGATAGCATAATCTTCCTCAAATAAGTAGAAAGAAATGATCATTAGGACTTCAAATGGCAAAGATCTAATCAATGATAACATTTCCAAGTTTATAATATCGTGCTACGAGAACAGATTGTTGACTGATTACAGGCTTACCCCCATTTTAATAGTGTTTTTTAAAACTTTTATTTTCTGCTGTTTCTGCATGATTCTGTATAGGTCTGAACCAGACGTTAAATAATAGAATTTAACTAACTAACTAGCAGTTTACCTATATTTAAGCGGTGTTTTTTTGACGTGAAATAAAGATTATCCTTTTCCTCATTTTCTTCCTTACATATAACTTATAATACTGATTTAATTAGATATCTCAAATAAATTGAATTCAAAGAGATTTCAACAAACTTGCTTATGATTAAGCAGACAGAAGAACAGAAGTACAAAAAAACTCTTAAAATGTTTAAAATGGGAGCAAATAGCTAGAAAATAGTTAGTTAAATTCTATTATTTATAGCTAGATTAGACGTGGCGCGGGTGGCGCAGTGTGGCGCAGTACAAAAAAATAAAATGATAAGAAGCACTAATTTTAAGAATTTTCAGAATTCGCCCTTATGGCCAAGTTGGTAAGGCATCACACTAGTAATGTGGGGATCCTCAGTTCAAATCTGAGTGAGGGCATTCTTTTTTCTCTTTTCAGAGAAGCGACAGAAAAATTTCCATTTTTGAAATCGATGGCAAAATGTTTCACACTGAATCACACCTTCTTCTTCTTCTTCTTATTTTGCAAAGATTCAATCTATTTTTTTCGTTCTTTTTTTTGAACAACTGGTTAAGTCAATTCTCTTATCTTAGTTGTTTACCTTTTCCCCTCTTTTTTCTCTTTTCTGTT
>JAJLZM010000471.1:0-12687 GCA_030572235.1 Ambrosiozyma kamigamensis
TCGTGCTCGGCATATTTCTGAATAAAACTATTAAAAAGGGGAAATGGCGAGTGGCGAGCATGCTCGGCAGACGCTCGAAATCGAAGGCTGGAAAGCTGGCAAAATCTGGCGTATGCCGCCCATGCTCGCCATCCGCCATTTCCTGGGAGAAAAATTAAAAAAAAAAATATGGCGAGTGACGAGCATGCTCGCTGCTCGGCATCCTGAAGCCGACATATATATAAATTGTAAATATAAATTTCAATATATTTCAATTGAAAATTAAGACAATTAAATTTTCAAGAGAATTTCGACCAATTATAAAGCAATATAGCTGTTGAATCAGTACGTGTTGGTCAATCAATCTCATGCATCAATCTCTTTATTTTGTTCATTATATAATTAACTTTATAATTTACGTAATTGCAGTATATACGAACGTATACGTACGTACGTACGAAGTCGACGACCTATAAACTGATTTTATTATCTTCTTATCTTAATCCACACATATATATCTCATTGAGTCATTGGTATAAAACATATCCATGTTTCTTTGATTCCGATGACTTTCTTATTACAGTATACCTATAGCTATATACTGAAATTCGGTATTAAATGAATAAATGAATAAGTGGTCGGCCATGGCCCATCGATCGATGAGATAATTGAAAATATATTTATCTCCATGAATTATTTTTAGAATTTTATATATCGACCACCAGGTCCACCACCGAACCTCTGCTATAATTAAGACGTATATACGTTGTAAATTGTATTTGTTAAATTCGATTATATATATATTCCAATATAGTTCTGTTAATATACGTAGTACGTACGTACGTTAATTAATTAATATTGCTGTTTTTAAAAGTTATAAATATAGATAAATTGTAGTCCAGTGATAATTAATTATGTCAGAATAAGGGTTTATTCTGTACCTACTTTAGGTTAACTCTCCAGGTTCTTCTCTATATTCTTTGTGTTAAATTGTGTATCATTCGAGATCCTTAATTAATTAACTCAATTTAACTATAATTATATATGATGATTATCATGATTTGATATCGATTCAATTCGAGTTAAAATAATTTAATTTATTTAAATAATTTCAGACAATTAATTTATAATTTAATTATAATATATTAATTACAGACATCTATAGATATCTTGGCATGGAAAAACGGCGCGTGCCTGGCTCTGCGGCGGAACCCCGCTCGATCAGATATATTGACCGCGGCGATCCAGAATTACTTGCATGAATCGTCCCCCCTTTGAAACTGACTGCGCTGTGCACACCAATGACCATATATATACTTCAATTAGCAGAATTATACCTAGACTTATCATTAATATAGGTTTACAAATCACAAACCATTTGAAATCAGAGTATATATCGATATTTATATAATTATAAGGATTCAAGCCTTTCAAGAGAATTTCAGGGAAAAATTAATATAATGAAGCAAGAGAAATATAATTAACGAGAGGGAAGGAATTAATCGAATTCGAACAAATTTGAATCTAATCTCTATATATCTCCGGTCATTAGTCCACTAATTGTGCTTCAATTAAATCCTTCGATCATATGTATATATATATAAAATATATAATTAATTTTTTTATAATTGTGATTCAATAATGATAATATATCAGATGGTTCTTCTTTTTTTAAACGTATACGGTTACGTACCTACAAAACACGTAAATATATTTTCTTAAATACACCGGCCTGTAAATAATAATAATACCTTTTGTTTCGAAAAATTAAAAGAATAATAATATTAATAAAATATTCAGGAGTTTTTTTTTTCCGTTTACCATGCAATTATAATTATAATTGAATTATAATTTTAACCATATATGCACCGTTCCATATATGTAATGCTTGATTTTGACTATATATTAATTCGGTTTCAGATTGATCTATATACGCTATAGCTTAATTTTAATTTATTCGATAATTAATATATATGTTTTAATTAAGCTAGACTCTAGAGCTATAGGTAATTAACGTTAATTCAGCAACTTCAGCTATATATCTATATAGTTTATCTGGTTAATTTATCTATATTTCATATATATGCAATTATAATAATTAATGCAGCGATGATACGATAATTTAAACAATCTTTATCCCTTTTTTCAACAAAATTTAAAAAAGCATATATGTATATCAGTATATGCTTAAAAATTAAAATTATAAGATATATTTCAAATTTTCAATGCTCATCGATCATATATATTGATCCATAAACCTAAAACCCAGCCAACAAAATAATTATATATATGTTTCACAATTTTCATAATCAAAGCTCGAACCGCAGGTATGGCATCTTTCCATATTTATGAGCTCAATATTAAACAAATTATATTGAAATTGCGCAACTCATGATCATATATCCTTTGATCAAGTTTGATGATAACTTAATGGCAGTTATAATGAATCTATATATATAGTATGAATATTAATATTTAAAGATGACATCGAGTGATTCAAGAATCGAGAGTCCATCGAGATGATCGAGTACGTCTCAATTTCAAAATTTCAGTCTGTATATGAATTAAGTTGGAACTTAATTGGAACAATATATTATGATATATATATGATATATATAGTTAAACAATAATAATAGTTTTAACTTTAACCATAATTAAGTGTTTACAGTACTATAGGTACTTTGCATGCTATATTAATTACTGCATGTATGCCCATGGCTTCCTGTAACCTGTTTTAGCTATATATATCGTATAAATGAAATTAATTAAGAAATACGACAAACATTATACATTTAGGGTGATAATTAAGAATAAATTCAATTAATTGAATAATATTTGAATATGAATAATAATTTCCAATTTTGAATTTTATATAGAATAGATAATTATAATAATTCGATCATTAATTGAAAACTTAAACTAACGATATATACCGATTATATCTTAATTATTATAACTTCGATCCTTATATTATCGATATCGATCTACTCTACCATATAGGGACAAATTTCGGTCAAAGATTTAACAATTTTTTTTTTTTTTTTTTTTTTATAACTACGTATATATTTCATAATTTAAATCTACTTAACTACTTGGAATGCTCCTAATTTAGTATATAATTTAACTTATATTTGATCATACCATAAAATTCATAAATAGTTGCACACTGTATATTTATAAGAAATTGATACATATATTAATTGTAACTTTTTGTAAGATATGGAAAAGAAAAGAAGCTACCATGCATGCATATAGCGATCTCGATATGAGTTATAAACGTACGTATATGCTACGCTACATAGAGGCCATACGTACGTACGTATCTTAAAAACCAATCATATAGAACTTCTATTAATTACCACTACAGTATTCAGATCTATTGACCAAAGATCTATTGACCAATATAGTATCAATTTAATTGACGTACGCATGTAGAGTTTTAGAGTTGATGATGATATCTACCTGCCAAATAGGATTTAGGAGATATAATTCTGTAATAAATACCTAGGGCTAATTATATATCGTATATTGAAGTGTGATATAAATCGATCATTTTCTATAACTATATCACAAGATTTATAATAACTGAATAATGGTAAATTATTATCCACGTACAGAACAGAATGAAATGAAATTTAAAAACGCATATACAATGTTATATGAAGAATTGCAAATAAAAGTACAATATTAATTTATATATATAGTATTTAAATTTAATATTACTTCAGTATAGCTCAATTCCATATATAAATAATTTATAACTTAGAAATTATTATATAATTAGAAAAACATCCTGTTAATTGTGAGAACTTGTGACCGACTTCTATATTGGTATTATATGAAAGTTATGAAACTAATGAGTCCAGTGATTGCACGTCTTATTATGATTCTTATATAAATTAATATAATTAATAAAAATAAGTTATATAGAAGCCCCATCCAGTCAAACTATATAAGTTTCAAAAAAAGGCAGGTATAACCGATAATAAGCCAATTAACTTATATTTATATAACTTCAAAATCACCTTTTCTTCTAGCTAGCTTAAATATATATATATAGAATTGATCAAAACGATTCAAACGGTTCAAACCTAAATTGCAAATCGACTAGCTAGATATAGTATATATGTATAGTAATTATAAGATCAATTGCAAGCCTCCATATTCGCACAATTAAATCATGATATTGATATATCGATGCTGTACGTAGAGTATATTATTTCCCTATATAGGGTTTATTTTCTATACAAAAACAGCTACTTGGATCAGGTTAATTATAAGTGAAAAATTTCTGGAAATGTTACAATATTGAATATTAATTGTATACCAATTTGTCAACTTAAGTTGAGTTGAATTGTTTTTGAATCTTGATTTTTGATTTATGAGTTAATGTATTTAATTTTAGGGAATTGGGAAGTCCCTGATTCTGTTAGAGTTTTCTCAGGAAGATATTTTTCTATTGAAATTTGAAATTAATACAATTTACTTGAATTTAGTTAAAATTGTTAAATTTAACTATGTAAATGGGCCGGGGCCAGTGTAAAAAAATTCAAAATTGTATATTTTATAGGAACGATCGACGCACTAGCTGCATGCTTTCATGCAAGTATATATTGTTTACGTACGTCGATCCAAATTTAAATCATGCATCATATGTACAGTAGCAACGGTTTATTTTGTATGAGGCTCAACGGCCCAAGATCGACGCTTACACGTCGATCGATTTACACTGCCGGATCCGGGTTTAATTCTCTCCAGATTATATATACGGAATCTACGGATTCGTATTAGCTAGCTAGCTACTCAAAGTTTCAAACTCTCCAATTCCTATATATGACTTTATTACTGTATAAAATTGTAATTCCTACTCTATATACTTATGAAAGTCTTCATTGACCTAAACGTCTGAAGTTCTGAATATACATTTAGGCTGGCAGAAGTCCTTTTTTAATTTCAATTTGTTTAATTGGAAAATCTTTCCTATAGCAATTTTGCCAATTTATAATAAAAAATATATAATTTTAATGAATCAAGTAAAAAAATAGTATAGATTAATAAATTCTTCAGATCGACCTGAAATTTTTGAAAAATTAAGCCAATTAAGTAAGTAATAAATTGTTGAAATTAAGAAAATTTATAAATTAATGTTGATCGATCATATTTAATTAAAGTATAACTAAATCAACCAACAATAAAATTTGGATGGAAATCCTTATATCAATCTGCAAGCAAATTAAAAGGAGAAAAATGAATAATAATATATAGTCCAGTATATTAACGAAGTTTAAGTATAGATGTAGTAAAGAAGCGATCGTATAAACAAATTTAAGAAAGTAAAATATGCAAATTTGTAAACATAAATAATTTAATAATCATCAAAATTCAACTTCTTTGGTCTTATTTGAAGTTGTTCATCATCCATTTCAGCATTAATTTTCTTACCTTTACTATTAACATATTCAATAGAAGTACCTAGTTTAGAATCATTATGATGATGATGATGATGATGCTGCTGATGTTTTGTTGTAGATTTTTCAAATTCAAGCTTTCTTCTAGTGTTAGAAGTTAAAAAGAATGGATTCTTTGGTTTTGATTTCTTAATTATTTCCTCATCTTGAATTAATTCATCAAGTTTTAAAGGCTTAATATTCAATGGATTTAATTTAACTTTATTTATAGGAGTAGTCGGTATTTCTTGTGTTTCATCTTCTTCCATTGGAATATTACCAAAATCTAATACTTTAGGTTTAATTGATTTTTGAAAATCATCTAATTGTTTAACTATTCTTTCACCAGTTTTGAAATTTATCAATTCCATTTCATTATCAAATCTAGATAAATCAGGTTTAATTCTATTTATTGGTTTCTTTTTTCCATCATCTATAAATGGATTAACTAACTGTTTTCTTTTAACTGTAAATTCAACATCATTTTCTTCAACGATTGGAGTTTCTTTAACACCTAATTTATAAACTTTATCATCTGTTAAAATTTGATTTGTTGGAGTACCTGGAACTTCTAATTCTAATTCTTCTTCTATTTCACCAAAACTTAATTTCTTAGTAACTCTTTGAAATTTTTCTTCATTATCTGAACCACTTTCATCACTACTACTATTACTTAAACTTGTAACTTCTTCAACATCTATTAATTTTGATTTTTTCAGATCTAATTTAAAAAGATCTAAACTTGATTTATTATTAGATTTGAATGACCTTCTACCCGAACCAATAGTTGAATGAGCCAATGGAAATAGAATATAGCCTGATAATCGATTACTCTTTGGAGTTGGTTCAGGTGTATGTAATTGTGATTGATGAGAATTATCAAGATGAGTTGTTGGAGTTATGAATGAACCTTTAGCATTTCTATGACGAGGAGTTCTAGGAGTATAGTGGCCATGTCTATAAACTCTTGGAGAAGTATGAGACTTTGGAGTTTTCAAGAAACGTTTATTATGAGTGGAAGGAGGTGGTGAAAATAGTGGATTTGAATCTAGAGGAGGAGTTGATGGTTGTCTATTTTGTTCTGGAGAGTTCATGATTGGATTTATAATAATATATTGTCTATTAAATGTGTGAATAAGTAATTTTTAGAAAAACAAATAAAACGAAAGGAATCAATTAAAAGGAATAGATATAATATAACAAAAGTATTCTGTTTCAAAGTGTTTGATTTATGATATAGACAAGGGTAAAGCTATTGTAACAGAGGTGGATGTGATTGTATTATGGCCTGAAGAAGAGGTAACAGCTGCCTTGATCCCAGCAATCAGGGTTTTCTGTAGGAAAAGAGCACTTTCACCAGCTATATACGCTAAACTTCTGAAACCAGCCTTCAGTTTTCACCAGCCATTTTTAGTGCGAAATTTGACGTGTCGAGCACAGCCTTGATTTTACCATGTTGGATGGAGTATATAACAGTACACACGTTTACGTAGTTCTTCCGTCTCCAGTGGGTCCTCAGGAAACATAGGGTGATCCCAGTGAACCATCTCCACAAACTCAACATCGAAGTTGAACAGTTCTTCTGCATCACTGAAAAATTTAAAATCATTTTCAACCATTTGTGGTTTTGGTCTATGAGGTGACCAAACTACAAGACATTTTCCACCTGATCTTTTAATTGATTTATCTTGTAATGGTTTAATTAATTCTTTACATGATTTCAATAGTTTATGATGTTCACTATGATTGAAAACTAAATCACTCATAATTAAAAAATCAGCAAATCCATCATCACCTAATTCAAATTTAATTTCATTTGTTTCATTACCCCATATAAATCCTTTAACTTTAATATTTTCTTTAGCTAATTCATAACCTAAATGATCAATATTATATTGCATATTTAATAATAAGTCATTATCTGGATAATCTGTAGAAATAACAATTTTAGCTTGATTTATTGAACATAATAATGATGGTAAAGCAGATGCTGCACCAAATTCAATAATTTTTTTATCTTTAATTAATTCATTATTTTTTTCAATATAATGAGCAGTATATTTCCCTGCATTCCATAATAAATGACCCCATAATGGCGATTTACCAACTAATTTTAAATTAATTTTTGTAATTTGTGGTTGTAAATTATTTGAAATTGGAATTAATCTATCATAATTTACAAAATGTTCTTTTGGTTTTGGTGGTCTAAAATCTTCTGGTTCTTCAAATAAATTAACATCTAATGAAAGATCTTCTTCTGATGATGATGATGACATTTTATTTTGAATTATATATATCCTTGATTTTGAAGTATTTATTCTGTATTTCTTATAATAAATTTTTCAAAAAATAAAATAAAATAAATTATTTAAAGTTCATAAAACCTGGTGCACCGATGTGGCGCAAAATATTATGTTGTAAAACCGATTCCCATACATAAGAGATTTTTTGTTAGGCGAGTGGAAACGCAAGGTGACACCGAGGGATGTATACAAAACGGTGTAACGGATAAACACAAAAAATGATAGGTGGAATTTCTTAAAAACTGTTATATATAACGTGTAATAAACGGTTTCTGATATTTACAAGCATTGCTACTATTGCATATAAAGTTAAAGTACCCATAAATGTTGTTGTTTATACTAAATGTTCAAAAAAAAGTCAGACCAGCACAGTACTAAAAAAACAAAAGTATACCGAAAACACAAAAAAAACAATAAATTCTTTCAAAGGATATATGTATAATATAAATTAATTAAGCAACAGTAGTAACTTCCCAATCTGATGGATCATGAACATTTGGATGTTCAATTTGTTTAATATCATCTTTAGTTAATTCAAAATCTAAAATATTTAAATTTTCAGCTAATCTACTTGATGTTTTAGTTTTTGGAATTGGAATATAACCTTTTTGTATACTCCATCTAAGTAAAACTTGTGGTATTGATTTATTATATTTTTCAGAAATTGATTTTATATCAGAATCATTAATTCTTGAAGCATGACTTAATGGAGCAAATGCAATAACTTCAATATCTTTTGATTTACAAAAATCACATAATTTTTGTCTCATACACCAAGGATGAACTTCAATTTCATTAACAACTGGTTTAATTCTTAATTCTGGCCAATTTAATAATTCTGTTATATGTTTTTCACCATAATTTGAAACACCAATTGATTTAACTAATCCTTCATCAACAGCTTCTTGTAATGCTTTCCAAGTTTCTAATCTTTTAATTGATCCTTCACATGGTGAATGAATTAATAATAAATCAATATATTTTAAACCTTTAACTTTTTCAATACATTTTTTAATTGCAAATTTTGCATTATTATAACCATGTTCATGATGCCATAATTTAGTAATATAATAAATATCTTCACGTTTATTATTTGATGATTCATTTAACCATTGGATTACACCTTCACCACATTCTTTTTCATTTCCATATAAAGTTGCTGTATCAATTAATCTATAACCTTTATTTAATCCATCTTGAACTATATTTGCTGTATTAGTTAAAATTTCCCAAGTACCTAATCCCATGAAAGGAATAAATGTTCCATTATTTAATTTGATTGCTTTTCCTAAAGACATTAATTGTATATATTAGTTAGTTAAAAAGAAGTGAAAGAAAGATAATTGAATTGAATCATGCATTTTAAAAGGAGTTCAAACGTTTAAATAATCAGCTCAGTGCCACGAATTAGCGGAATTTGTGGACCGAATCAGGAAATAACCGTCTTACACTCTGATAAGGATGATTGGATCATATATATCAAGAAGGAGCTAGAATAGCTATAGGCACCTCTAGCTAGAAACCTCTATATAACGTCGTCATGCCATGTACAGGCGTTTAACGTGTTTTGAAGTCGGTTAAGGTTGCGGAAACGCTCAAAAAAGCTCAAAACGGAAGGTGCAACGACAAGTGATTTGACTGAACATAAAACAACTGAACACACAATCCATTTCATGTCAAACTTGTTAACTGGAATAGTTGATACTGTACTGTAACTAACCCAGTGCAAGTTCAATTAAAATCACTGTAATAGTTATAAGGAAAAAATAAAGAAATAAATAAATTATTCGATTTTCTTATCAGTTAAAAAGTTTTTTTATCTTAACTTCTTAAGTAAATATTTTAACAATTTTTACACAACAACAACAAAAACAGCTTTTTTATACTATCACCACCTACTTCTTCTTAATAGATATACCCTTAGAAGTTATTTATAAGTTCCTTTTGATTTCAACTTCAGGCAACCTAGAGTTACTAGACAATAGAAAATTTAAACTTATCATCTTTCTTTTCGTTACGGTATTGTTTCTTATCATTAATCATCACATTGATACATTATAGACACATATCATATCAAAGTTTATCATCCATATTGCTTTATAATAAGACAGCTTTCTTATGAAACAATTCAATTAGTTAGAACCATTTAAAACTTTCAAATACATTTACTAGAACATCAGATCATGGCCAACAATAACCCATCTTCATTAAAATCAACAGATTCAATAGCATCGATGGCAGCATCACCAATATCAATAGGACTAAGGTCTCCTGTGATTCTACTGAGATCTCCTCCTCTTCTTTATAACAATCCACATACTCAACATTTATTATTAAGTAAAACTGTATCACATCGTTCTACATTATCAAGGCATTCACCATTATTAACTCATCTTAAAAAAACTACTAGTTTTATAAGTTCTCCATTTACATCATCACAATCACATCATGATTATAATGATGATTTAAGTATAACAGAAGAAGAATTAGTTGATGAAGTTGTTGATATCATTAAACATGAAGAAAAACATAGATATATTAAAGGTATATTTTATTTATTTATTGTCATTTCAACTTGGGTTATTGCAGTTCAATTAACTAATAATATAATGAAAGATGGTGATTATGAACATCCTTTATTTTGTGCTTATATAAATGGTTCATTTTTTATGCTGTTTGGAATGAAAAGGTTTTTCAAAGCTTTAAAACAATCAATTATACCTTTATTATTCAAATCACATCGTATTGAACTTCTTTCTGAACTTGATTCTAATTCTTATAATTCTACAGATAATGAATCTGAATCTGATTCAAAAGATGATGATGAAATTATAATAGATACACCTAATGTTCAATTATCATTAAGACAAATGTTTTTTGTTGCTTTTCAAAGTTCACTTTTATATTTCTTCACTTGTTCATTAGGTACAGCTGCCTTAAAATTTACAAGTGCTTCAAATCAAACTATATTAACTACAACATCTTCATTATTTACTTTAATTATTGGAGGTATTTTTAAAGTTGAAAAAATTACATTTTTAAAAATTATTTCTATTTTTGTAAGTCTTGGTGGTATTTTATTAATTACTATAAGTGATTCAATATCAAAAGATGAAATTTCATTATTTGAAATCATTAGTAGAACTGAAATCGGTGATTTAATGGCATTACTTGGTGCTGCTTCTTATTCAGGTTATTTAATCATATTAAGAATCAAATTAGGTGAAGAAACAAACGATGATGATGATAGTATAGTTTATGGTTTACTTGGTATTTGTACATTTGTTTGTTTATTTCCACTTTTAATCCTAGCTCATTTTTTAGGAATTGAAGAATTATCATTACCTGAATCAAAAACTGTTTTAATAATTCTTTTAGTTTGTGGATTATTAAATTCAATTTCAGATTATTGTGCATCAGTTGCATCATTATTAACATCACCTTTAATAACTTCATTATCATTATCAACTGCTATACCAATTAGTATGATTTGTGATTCTATATTTTATAAAGATGTAAATACTTCAGTTTGGTATTTTTTTGGTATTATTTTAATTTTTTCATCATTTATTTTTACATCTTTGGAAAATGAAGAAGAAACTATAAATAATGCAGTTAAAGAAGCAATTGATGAAGCAATTTCTCATGATCAATTATTATCTCCTTTATTATCACCTTATTTATCAGGTAGTAGTATTCATGGTGGTGGAATTCGTTCTTCTTCAAATAATTCAATTAATGAAATACCTGGTTTAGATGAAGTTGTTGTTAATAATTCTCCTTCTTTAACTTCTTTTCCATTATCTTCTCAAGTTGTTGTTTCTGGTGGTAAACATCATAAATATTTTATTAGAGAAATTGGCTCTCATCATGGAAGTAGTATTGGACAAGTTAATTCTATTGATCATGTTGTTTAATCATATTATTATGTTCCCTAAATTTATTTTATTGTTGGCTTTTGAATCAATGAATCATTGAATCATATAGTTTAGTTTTCATGTGCGTTTCCATATTACCATGTTTGTCATTTTTATTTATTTATTGTACTGTATACTTAACAATATTGAATTAAATTAAAATTACTATAAATTAAACTAATTATACGTGTTGAATCTGTTGATACTTAATTCGAGGAGGTTCGTGGCGCTCTAAGCCATTGAGCCGCTGGTACCTTTTAATTAAAATTAAAATTAAATTCATGAATCATGCATGTTGAAGTTGTTGAACAGTTGAACTGTTGAAGTCAAGTTGAAGTTAAGAACACTATATCTGCACTGTAATATTCTAACAAGAAGATTACAGTACATAGAAATCCTACTTAGAATAAGCTTGCTGATGATCGAATGTACTGTAATATCAAAGCATTAATCAATTTACTATATTCAAGAATAAAAATATTCATTTACTATATTCAAGAATAAAAATATTCAACTATACTGTAATCAAGTTTACTTTTAGTTATATTGATAATATTTCAGTTCTTGAATTTATAGAATTTGTTAATCAATTGATTCAATTCTTTAATTCTTTTAATTCTTTTTACCTTACTAAAATCATGCAGTGATCGATCGAATTATTCGAATAGAAATATATGTTGCAATAGCTTAAGAAAGCTTAGTTGTTTTGCTTTTCTCCTTGCTTAATTGGTTGATTTTGTTTGTAATTTGTACGTTAATCGTGTTAATTCAATCAATCAACGTGTTTTTTTTTTCAACTTGTTTGTTTATTTGTTGTTGTTTTTCATTAATTCATTGCAGTTATATATCATATATCAATATTATATCACCAATTAACGTACTCACCTTTTAAATTACTACTGTATAGCTATATACAGGCAAATATAGGCCCAATCGGGTACAGTCAGAGAAATACACGTTTCCAGCTGTTAATTGTACGCGTTAAAAAAAACCATTGTTGAACTTGTTGTTGCGAGAGCGTTTCCCGCCGAGCACCGCTAC
>JAJLZM010000472.1:0-12427 GCA_030572235.1 Ambrosiozyma kamigamensis
GGTCTAGTACCACCTTGGCTTTCAAAACTTCCAATTAAAACAATAGTTATTAGGAATGATGATTGGGTTAATCATAAACATCTAATTAGATTAGTTCAGTATGGAATCACATATGAAATTGATGATGGATGCAAAGTCACTAAATTACCATTTTCAAAAGTCAAAGTGATTTCAGTTAAAATACTTGATTATATTCCACCCATTTTATCTTTGAAAAATTCAAAAAATCTTGATAAAGTTATATTAACAATTTCAGACTCATTTAATAAATTTGATAAATTAATTGAAGTTTCGAAATATTGTAAAGTTTTACAAATAAATTTTCAATTTAAAAATTCAAATAGTTATCATTATAGAATGAGAGAAATATTTGATATCAAAAATGTTAGAATATTAATTAAAGAATCACCATTGCCTGATAGCCAAGATGTAATTCAATCATTACAAAACAAATATAAAGTTCAACACTTGAATATTAGTGATAATTTTAAAGAAATTTCTAAATTCAAGAACTTATTAACTATTAATTTATCAAGTCTACCTCCATCTAAGTTCAAATTACCTACTTGTAATTCATTAGTTAAACTTTCATTAAGAACGTTTGATACATTAGAAGCCATGATTTTTAGATCAAACACCATAAATTTTAGCTTTAAAAGATTAGCAAATCTTAAAATCATTGAATTACATAATAATATATCTAAAAATAGTTTTGAATCAATTCCAGATTCAGTACAATGCTTAAATTTTGAATCAGCTGGTCTATATAGTAAGGATTTATCAAATTATAGCTGTCCTAAACACTTATTATTTTTTAAATCTAATACTATATCAATTGGAAAGTTACCTAATTTTGAAAATTGCGATAGTTTAAGAGAACTTGAATTATCTGAATGTTATAGCCCACCAACTTCACAGGCTTCAATAAATACTAAATGGTGGTCAAGTATACCTACAACATTACGTTTTATGCTTATTGATTTTGAGATATCTGGAGCTCTACTGCCAGGCATGGATTATGAACCCCATCCTGCACTGAATATTGAACTAAAAAAAGAATATAAATATCTTGAAATTTCATTTCCTTCAGAAAATTTAGTTTATAGTGCTACATCTAACCCAACTAAACCATTAAAAAAGCCTGTGCCACTTCCAGTGGGTTATGTTTCAATATGTGGTATATCTAAAAATGTTCAAATTTTTATCAAGGAAGTGAATTTTGGTTTCCATTTTAAAATTAATGATAAAGATAAAATTAACACAGTGAAAACTTTAGAAGATGCTGATCTAGTTTACTCTAATACTTTTCCCGGAATGGCTTCATATGCCACATGTGCTTAAGTAACTGAAATCAGATCAGGTGTTAGACTTACTTATATTTATATATTTATATGTACAGTATAACAATTTAATGAAAACATATAACACCAGTTAAACGAAGATTTGGAAATTTTAGAAGCAAAGGTTGATAAATTGTTTATACATTTTTAAATTATAAAACTAAGGTGAGTATTTAATAAGAAAAAATTAAGTTTTAGAGATTAACAGACCCAGTCTCTGTTGTGGAATCAAAAAGATGAGTAACAACCAAATACACTAAATCTTTCAAAAAAATGTAATCTAACAGCATCATTTTCTAAAGTTCTAACATTCACGGCTCTTCTTTCTTCAATTGGGAAATAAAATCCACGACCATGAGTAGGCATTAAAACATTAGTTTTCCATGAAAGATTATTAAAACTAACCGAAGCATAATAATGATTAAATGGGAATTGAGGAATCTTAGTTTTATCAGATGTACCAATTGCAATTATATTTGGTGATCTCAATCTAACTTGAAGATAATTGAAATCATCTTTTAAGAAAATAGATAATGAATGTGTTGCACCCCTTTTACCAGTGTATTTATCTGTATATTCTATTGTTAAGAAATTCAATGAACTTGGAAGATTTGACCAGAAATTAACATTTAAATCTTTACCACCATTAACATCACGTAATAGTAATTCTTCTAATTCTTTACAGTTTTCTAACGTTGGAAGAAGTTCTAATGGTACAGCTTGTACTTCAAAAAATCTTAAATGCTCAGGAACTTTAAATTTGGTGAAATTAGAAGTATATTTACCGGCGTCACCTATGACTAATCTTTGTAAAGAATCAGGAAGAGATTCAAAACTACTTTTGGAGATATTTCCATGCATAGTAATAAAGTTAACATGTTCTAGTCTTTTAAAACTGAAATTTATTCTTGAATCCATTGGTAATTTATCCAATGATAGTCTCTTTAATGAATCGCATGTCGGTAATTTGAATTTAGAAGGTGGTAATGTTTCTAAGATAAGATTATGAAGACATTTGAATTTTTCTATTTCTTTAAAATTATCATTCATTCTAAGTATCTCAACTTTAGCTTTTTTTTGAAGAATTCTAATTGCTTCTCCATCTGATGGTAAAACAGTCATTTTCATTACAAATTTAACATTTTTATAATCAAATATTTCTCTAATTCTATAGTTGAAGAAATTTGGAAAATCAACTAAGAATTCAATTCTAATTTCCTTAACGAATTTAACTAATCTTTTTAAATTATCATATGATGTGAAACCATTACTAATTGGTAAGTTAACTTTTTTAAGATTTGGAAATTTCCTGAAGAAACTTAAATCTGGAATATAATTAGGAAATGCTAATGATATACTTGAAACTTTAGAGTAAGGAATTGTAGACATATATTCTCTAAGTGAAGGTAAAGTAACATCATATTCCATATGAACATTATTAATTTTATTAACTAAATCTTCATGATAAACCCATTGTTCATTAAAAATAAAAACTTCTTCAAATTCTAATGATGAAATCCAAGAATTATCGTTATCTTCATCCATCATGAGTTCATCACCAACAATAGGAAAAGTGTATTTGAGGGTATCTGCATCTTCAATTAGTATTTGGTAATGACCATTTGGTACATATTTCAACAATTCACCAAAATGATTCAATTGGTTCTCTTTGATTTCAGTACTTTTGAAAAAAGCTCTGACTATCAATTGCTTTATATCGAAAGGCAACGATGAAGCCATTTTGATGACTTCATCTCTCTCTTTGTCTGATGGAGGGCACATTAGAGGATAAAGATCTTGGGGTTAGGTGACAGTATAACTTTTGGCTCAAATCGCCCAATGTTTACTTTATTTGAAAAGTTCAAAACTCGTTTTTTTTTATGAGCGCTTTAGAAAACGTCCATCACTTGCTCTTATACCTTCATTCAAGTTACTGTCAGTTCAAATTCAAATTCAAAAAAACTGCAAGTTACTGAAAGTCTTTCTTAGAGGCAATGCCTGCACAAACACAAACACAAGATGAAATCGATACTTTTAAGAAGATTACAGAAACATTACCATTCCATATCAAACAATTGATACTAAAAGAATTCTTTGATAGTTACGACGATTTTGGCCATCATCAATCATTAATTTATTGCAGATTGTTTCAATATTTACCTGGTGATGGAGCAACTGTTACAATACTTGGTAAAGGTAATTATATTGATCTCAAATTTCCAGGTGTTACTAAGTTTGGTCTAACAGGCCCAGGTCCAGCCTGGCTTTCAAAACTTCCAACTAATGCAGTGATTATTCAAAATGATGATTGGATATATTATAAAGATCGAGTTAATTCAGCTAAGAATGGTGTTATATTTGAAATTGTTAAAGGAGAAAAAGTTACTAAACTACCTATTTTAAAAATTAAAGTGATTTCCGTTAAAGTAGCTAATTTTGTTCCACCAATTGCAACTTTGAAAAATTCAAAAAAATTTGATAAAGTTATATTAACAATTTCAGATTCATTTAATAAATTTGATAGATTAATTGAAGTCTCAAAACTTTGTAAAATTTTACAAATTAATTTTCAATTTAAAAACTCAAATAGTTATCATTATAAAATGAGAGAAATATTTGACATCAAAAATATTAGAATATTAATTAATGAATCACCATTGCCTGATAATCAAGATGCAATTAAATTATTACAAAACAAATCTAAAGTTCAACAATTGAATATTAATGATAATTTTAAAGAAATTTCTAAATTCAAGAATTTGCTAGCTGTTAATTTATTAAGTCTACCTCCATCCAAATTCAAATTGCCTGGATGTAACTCATTAGTTCAAGTTTCACTATATAAGCTTGATAAATCAGAAACAATAAATTTTAGTTTCAAAAGATTAAATAATGTTAAAATCATTAAACTACATAATAATATATCGAGAAGTAGTTTTGAATCAATTCCAGATTCAGTTCAATCCTTAGTTTTAGTTTCAGCTGATGAAGATAGTAGCAATTTATCAAATTATAGTTGCCCTGAACATTTATTGTTTTTTAAAGCTCAAGATATTCGAATTGAAATGTTACCTAACTTTGAAAATTGTGATAGTTTAAGAGAACTTGAATTATATGATTGTTATGGCCCAAAGACTCTACCATCTTCTATAAATACCAAATGGTGGTCAAGTATACCAACAACATTATGTTTTATGAAAATTGAATATGATGGCGATGAATTTCCTAATTTTGATTCTGATTCTCTAAGTATTGAATTGAAAAGTGGTTTTAAATACCTTGAAATTTTTATCCCAACAGAAGGCATAGCTTATTCGGTTACATCTGGTCCAACTAAACCATTCAATGGTCCAGTTCCTTTATTTAAATATGGTCCTGGTCCTAGTCCTAAAACAATTCGGTCTATTTCAATTTGTGGTATATCTAAAAATGTTCAAATTTTCATTAATGATATGAATCATGGTTTTAATTTCAGAGTCGAGGATAAGAATAAGTTTAAGACTGTTAAAAACTTGAGAGATTTTGATCTATATTACAGAAAACCTTATCCAGCATACCCAGGAATAGCATCATATACTTCAGTTCAACTATAATCAGTATAACATTATGCTTTGGGCCTGAATTCTTAAATTAAGAACCAAATTACAGCATCTTCAGAAATATGTTTCTTGAGTTTATTATTCATTCGTCGTTTTATACAACGAATCATGGGATAAAAAGAAAATTAAATTGAAAAAGGTTACAGCTATAAAAACCGAAAACACAAATATTACTTAAAATATAAAAATATGAAACAAATATGAGTATATAGCAAAGTTAGCAAATAGAATAATCAGAAAATATGAATATATCCCATTATTGACGATCGGGAATATTACGACGATGAGGAATACCCAAACAATCTAACAAGCAGATGTAATTTTCAGGTGGAGTGTCGCCTGTGGTAGTGCCATATAATGATAAGAGTTCAATTACTCTACTTTGGCTTAATCCATAAATTTTATCATACGATGAAAGTTCTCTATTCCACAGTGCTTGATTTGGAAGGACAAATGAATTACCAGATTGATAACCAACAGGCCAAAACTCTGAGCTCTTTAAATGGTTCTTATTGAAACTAAATAAAGAGGTAACTTTGTTATCAGTATTTGAAATCTGAGTTTGAATTCTACGATTCTGAGTTGTAATTCTACGGGCTTCTCCAACAACTTGTCTATTTGAAGCTGCAACAGCTGTAATGCTGATTCCCTGGGCACCATTCCAAAGTTCTTGCTGATGATTGACTTCTTCAATAACCAATTTAAGCTGATTATTGTAGGACTTTAGTGGGTCCGAAAAACCAAATTCAGTGAAGATTTTGAAGTATTCAAGTTGTTTTTGTAGTTTCAAGACATTCTGATCATCATGAGGGAGAATCAAGCATACAGCATGGTAATAATTCCAAATTTGTTCTGCTTTAGTTTGAGGAGGGTCATCTTCTGAGAATGTTGGAATGTTGTTTCCTTGAACATTAACAGGCAATGGATTTTGTTGAAGTTGAATGAAGAGGTAACCTTTTTAATACTGATAGCATTAACCTTGTTATTAATATCACTACTCTTAGCTTCCTTGATTTGTCTTGTTTCTCGTTGCTTTTAATTCGGGTTGTGTAAACTCATGATGCTCTTAAGTTGCTTTTTACTTTCGCTCAATTTATGTATTACTTGTTCTTCTTTTGTAGTTTAATTTAGTTATATTACAGTAGAATTTTAAATTTTATTTTATCAAAGTTAGCTAAACCATGCATTACTTTCATCATCGCAGGTTTTCCTTTTTCAACATAATGAATTAAAAATAAAAATCGTCATCATCATAATTATCAACTTAAAAGTCTTATATTTGTTTCTTAAAAAATGGTTTCCATTTTTCTTTCATAACAGGATCTGTACATGGTTCAACTAATTCATAATTGGAAAATGCAGGATTTTCATCATTTATTTCGATAAATCTAGCAGGTACCTTCAATTCAACAAAAAGTTCATGTAACGTTGAAAAATAAGATATTTCTTCAAAATAAGTTATATGTGTATCATCCATTGCTAAAGTCCGTCTATGATTGAAATAAACATTTTGAAAATAAATTCTAGTTGCAACTAATCTATCAGATCCTCCCCAGCTTCGTGGATGACTCGTTGAATATATTAATATTGTATATTTTGATATAAATTTAGCAACAAATCTTTCAAAATTATAATTTGAACGATGATCATCTTTAAAATATAATTCAAGTATTTGTAGCTGTTCATCAGGCAGTAAGATATCATATAAGAATACCTCAAAAATTTTCAATTTTATTTCCATTGGTAAATCATTATAAACTATAAAGAATTGGTTAAATAATTGTAATTGCATTGGCAATAAATAAGTTTCAAATTCAAATCGATGGAAACTATCCTTATCTCTGTTTTTAAATAAATACTCATAACCAGGGTTTTTATTTTTATTTTTATTTTTATTTTTATTTTTATTTTTATTTTTATTTTTATTTTTATTTTTTAATGAATAAATAAAATTATCAATTTTATAAGATAACTCAGATAAGTGAGATTTATAAAGAAAACATCTAGTTTTAAAATTAATGTTTAAACGTGATCTCAACCTTCTTGATAATTTATGATAATTTGGACCCGGTTCAGTAAATGTATCCAAAAGCCTATTATATTCAAATTCTTTAGAAAGATCATGGCTTCTACGAATTTGATCTCTGGTTTTCATCGATGCAAAACAATACCAATCTTCATTAAATTTTTGAACTTCAGATTTTCGAAATGTATCAGTTGATGTCATCAGGAGATAATTATTGGAAAATGATATCCATAAAGAAACGCATTAATCGCATTATGGGAGCATATGGACTAATTTATGTAAAACAAAACAGTTTTCTAAACTGTTCAAACAATTTCCTGTATTTGTGCGAATTTGTGCTTACTGGAGCTGAAATGAAACAGGCGGGGGTTTTCAGTGTTCACACGCAAGCGAATCTGTAACAAAGTCAATTTCGAGCACCGGAATGGGTAAGTTTTGGAACGTCGTGCTATATAGAAAATACAGAAGATGACAAACAAGGTGTAATTTAGGAAAGCTCAAGTGGTGTATATGAAGCCATTCCTGAAACGCTATCAGAGTAAAACATATCAGTATCCTCTAAAGTTTTGACTGGGTTAATCTGATCTTTATCTTTAACTTGAAAATGGAAACCAAGATTCACATCATTAACGAAAATTTGAACATTTTTAGATATACCACATATTGAAATACTACACCCTGGAACTTGTAATGGTTTGTCTAATGGCTTAATTGGATTAGATGTAGCAGTATAAACTATATTTTCTGAAGGAAATGTAATTTCAAGATATTCATATTCTTTTTTTAGTTGGATGTTAAGAGCATGAGGATCATCACTCATAACAGCTTCATATTCATCAAAGTAAATACACATAAAATATAATGTTGCCGGTATACTTGACCAAAACTTAGTATTTATTGAAGACCGTGAACTTGATGGACCATAACATTCAGACAATTCAAGTTCTTTTAAACTATCACAATTTTCAAAATTAGGTAACTTTTCAATTGGTATATCATCAGCTTCAAAGAATGATAAATGTTTAGGGCAACTACAACGTGATAAATTGTTACCATTTAGACTAGCTGCTCTTATAGCTAACCGTTGAACTGAATCGGGAATTGATTCAAAACTGTTTTTGGATATATTATTATGTAATTCAATGGTTTTAACATTTGTTAATCTCTTAAAACTAAAATTTATTGTTTCTGATTCATTAAGCTTACTTAATGAAAGTTTAACTAATGAATTACAAGCAGGCAATTTGAACTTGGATGGAGGTAGACTTAATAAATTTACAGCTAATAAATTCTTGAATTTAGAAATTTCCTTAAAATTACCACTAATATTCAATTGTTGAACTTTAGATTTCCTTTGTAATAACTTAATTGCATCTTCATTATCAGGCAATGGCGATTCTTTAATCAGTATTCTAATATTTTTGATGTCGAATATTTCTCTCATTTTATAATGATAACTATTTGAATTTTTAAATTGAAAATTAATTTGTAAAACTTTACAATATTTTGAAACTTCAATTAATTTATCAAATTGATTAAATGAATCTGAAATTGTTAATATAACTTTATCAAGATTTGTTGCATTTTGAAAAGTTGTGATTGCTGGAATCAAATTCAGAGTTTTAACTGAAATCACTCTAACTTTTGAAAATGGTAATTTGGTAACTTTTTCTCCATTATCTATTTCATATCTAATTCCATATTTAACTGATCTAATTAGACCCTTGAAATGAACCCATTCATCATTTCGAATAACTATTGTTTTAATCGGAGGTTTTCTAGCCCAATATGGTACTGGTATTGACAATATAAACTCAAAATCAAAGGAATCAACACTTGGAATGTCATAAATTAAATAACCTCGATTAACTATTGAAACTGTTGTTCCGTCATCTTTAGGCAGATATTCAAATAAGCATGAGTATGCTTTTGTTTCATGTCCATAAAAACTGAAACTTTCAAAGAGTTTTTTTAGAATCAATTGTTTGATTTCTAATGGTAGCTGTAATGTAATCTCCTTGAAAGTATTGATGTCATATTGGATTGGTACAAGCATTACTTTCTTTAAGTGACATCCAGTGATTTACAAAACTTTTCAAAGTTTTTGAACATTTTAAAGTTAGTGCGAATTTCGCCGGACTCCCATTTTGTTGAATTCTTCAGATACACAAATTGGAAGAACTTCTTAAAGTACAAAAAATGCAGTTAAATAAAAATAAAGGTTTCTATGTAGTTAATCAAAACTATATCATACCCATAGCCATCATCTGTTTGAATCTCTGATACATTTCAGGAGGTATTGCACTATAAACACCATAACCATAAGCAAAATTAGAAAATGATAAACCTTTCTTACCATCAATACTTTCAAGTTCACCAACATTCATACTATTTCTTTCATTTATTGGGAAATAAAATCCAACACTGATTTTTGGTATAAAAACTCTAATTTTATTTGAAAGATTATTAATACTAACTGAAGGATCTGCTGATGTTGGTTTAATAGGAATATTTGTTGGATGAGAAGTACCAACAACTGAATAATGACCTTGTTTAAATTGAATTTCAATATATTTGAAATTATCATTCATAAAGATACTTAAAGAATGATTGTTTTTTAAATAAGCTGGTTTACGTATTTGTTCACTATAATTAATAATCAAATAATTTAATGTTGGTGGTATTTTCTTCCAAAAGTTCAAACAAGCAGGAGAACTAGCATTCTTTGGACTATAAACATCACATAATTCTATTTCACTTAAATCAATAGCATTTTCTAATGTTGGAAGTAATTCTAATGGCATATTTTCAGCTTGAAACCAAATTAAATCCTGAGGAACTTTAGAATTTGATAAATTGACATTATATTTACCAGCTGATGTAATAATTAAACGTTGTAAAGAATCTGGAATAGATTCAAAACTATTACTTGTAATATTAGCATGTATTTGTAAGAATTTAACATGAACTAATCTTCTAAAACTGAAATTAATCTTACAATTCTTAGGAATTTCATCAACAACAACTTTAACTAATGAATTACATTCAGGTAATTTAAATTTATCTGGTGGTGGATGTAATAAATTAATACATTTTAAATTTTTAAAATATGGAATTTCTTTAAAACTATCTTTCACTTGTAATTGTTGAACTTTTGCTTTATTTTGAAATAGTTTAACAGCATCTATATCTGTTGGTAAAGGTGAAGTAGCAACTCTAAAATAACCATTTTTAATATCAAATAATTCTCTTGTTCTATAATGGAAAAATTGTGGTTTTGAATCATCAATTTGAAATTCTAATGTTAATTTCTCACAAGTTTTAGCAATTTGATTAACAGCAGTAAAATTATTAAATTTATCATTTATAACTAAAGTAACATTTTCTAAATTTGGGCATTTTTTAAAAAAACTTAAAGGTGGGAAAATATTTGGATGAGTTAGAGTAACTGAAACAATTTTTGAATATGGTAAAGTTGCAAGAGTTTTCTGAATTGTTTCCATTTCAGCTTCAAATTGAAAATGAACATTACCAACTTTATCAACTAAATCTTTATGTTTAACCCATTGTTCATTTATAATGACAACTTCTTTAAATTTAATTGTTTTAATCCAAGGTTGATCTGATGGATCAAGAACCATGAATCCACCAACATGAGGAATATCATATTGAACCATTTCAGCATTATGAATAACAATTTTATTATTATTATCTAACATATGTTGAAAAAATTTTGAATAATAAAAATGTTGAGTTTTTTTTGATTGTCTACCAATGAAAAAAGCAGTTATAATTATTTGTTTAATTTCATATGGCAAAGTTGAAGCCATTTGAACGACTTCATTCCATTGTTTGTCTGGTAAGATCATTCTTGTTGTAATTGTTCAATTGATGTAGAATGCTAAAAGTTGTTTTTGGTGTCATTTTCATTTTTGTACCATTAATCCATTTCTTTAACACATAAATTAAAAATACGTGTCCGAGCACGTGACTGTTTACGCGTCTTTCTCTCCCGCGCGGCGCCTTCCTAAAACGGAAAATCTGTAGATTTACAAATATCATAGAAAAATAACAATCATTTAATGAAGTATGAAATAAAAAGACAATATATTAAGCAAAGCTATAGAGTAATTTAATTAGAATTCAGCTGTGCTATATGCTGCTGATCCCGGATAAGTGGCAGTGTAAAACATATCAGCATTACTTAAAGTTTTGACTGTGTTAATTTTATTAGTATCATTAGCTGGAAAATGCACACCAAGATTCTGTTCGTTAATGAAAAGATGAATACTTTTAGAGATACCACAAATTGAAATAGAACAGACTTTAAGAGACCCCCCTTGAAATAAAGGCATTGGACTTCTTAATGGTTTAATTGGATCGGATGTAGCAGTATAAATTGTACCTTCTGTAGGAATCAAAATTTCAAGATATTTATATTCTTTTTTCAATTGAATATTAATAGCATCGGAGTTACAGTTCTTTGATTCAGAATTATCAAATTTAATACACATAAAGCGTAATGTTGTAGGTATACTTGACCACCATTTAGTATTTTTAGAAGATGGTATAGTTCGTGGACCATAACAATCACATAATTCAAGTTCTCTTAAACTATCACAATTTTCAAAATTAGGTAACTTTTCAATTAATATATCATGAGCTTCAAAGAATATTATATGCTTAGGGCAGCTAAGATTTGATAAATTTATACCATCTTTATTAGCTGAAATTAAATTTAAACATTGTACAGAATCTGGAATTGATTCAAAACTGTTTTTAGATATATTATTATGTAATTCAATGGTTTTAACATTTGTTAATCTTTTAAAGCTAAAATTTATTGTTTTTGATTTATCGAGCTTACTCAATGAAACTTCAACCAATGAATTGCAACTAGGTAATTTAAACTTAGATGGTGGTAGACTTAATAAATTAACAACTAATAAGTTCTTGAATTTAGAGATTTCTTTGAAATTATCACTAATATTCAAGTGTTGAACTTTATATTTGTTTTGTAATGATTGAATTACATCTTGGCTATCAGGCAATGGTGATTCTTTAATTAATATTCTAACATTTTTGATATCAAATATTTCTCTCATTCTATAATGATAACTATTTGAATTTTTAAATTGAAAATTTATTTGTAAAACTTTACAATATTTCGAAACTTCAATTAATTTATCAAATTTATTAAATGAGTCTGAAATTGTTAATATAACTTTATCAAGATTTTTTGAATTTTTCAAAGATAAAATGGGTGGAATATAATCAAGTATTTTAACTGAAATCACTTTGACTTTTGAAAATGGTAATTTAGTGACTTTGCATCCATCATCAATTTCATATGTGATTCCATACTGAACTAATCTAATTAGATGTTTATGATTAACCCAATCATCATTCCTAATAACTATTGTTTTAATTGGAAGTTTTGAAAGCCAAGGTGGTACTAGACC
>JAJLZM010000473.1:0-12163 GCA_030572235.1 Ambrosiozyma kamigamensis
GAGGTACCATAATTATAAGAGAAAAAGATAACGTTGAATCAATTTGTATAAAAATAATAATTATTGATAATAAAAGCAAAGGTCTTGTTGTTATTTGCATGCTGAAAACAAAAAGATATAAATAAGCACACATAATTAATTTGAATATAAAATGAATGGGATAATTTTAAAGAAGTTTAATATTAAACTCAAGAGGTTTCATTGACTTGAGCACCTGTAGTTGTAGCTGAGGAGTTTATGATTTCAGCATGTGATCCGGAAGCTTTTTCAGCGGCTGTTAAAACTGAATTAACTGCATTGTCAACAGATTTAGAAACCTTTTCAACTTGTTGATCAACAAAACCATTAACTTCTTTAGTTGATCCAACAATTTTATCAATAGTAGGCTTTAAATTATCATATGCTTCATTTGATAATCTTCTTGATGTATTAGCTAAAGCAACAGATGTAGTAGAACCTTTTGATAGTTCATCAGAATAAACTGATCTACAATGAGTTGGAATTGAATAAACTGAAGAAAATAAAGGAGTAACCCTTTTGGATAAAGTTAAAAATCTATCAAATTCATTTTCACTGACATTATTTTCTTCTGAAGATTGAGCTTTAATTGGTAAGAAAAAGTCTAACAATTTTTCATAATAAGTATTTATAAATTTTAGAACAGGTTCAAAAGCTGAAACAGCTGAATTTCTTAAATTATCGGTTGAATGATAAGTTGAACTAATATGTTTATTGATTCTTTCCAAGAATGAATTATATTGGGTAGTGAGATAATCAATAATTGTTTTGAATGAAGTAGTTTTAATAATTGGGAATGTATTATCAAGATAAGATAAACCCAGGTTTAAATAGGAATCAGCAACATTTAATAGACGGACTAATAAACTAATTGAAGTGATTTGGACGAATAATAAAGTAATATAACTATCAATATAGTTTCTAACGTTTGAAGCATAAGGTAAATCTGATGCATAAGAAATTGATTCAGAGACTAAAGGGTAATTTTTGAAATGATCAAAAGCAGAAAACTTCAAAGTTGGCTTTTCAGAAGCTGGAGCAGAAGCGGAGACAGGGTTAGGCTCAGTCATTGTTGGGATAGATAATATTGGGGTCCTGTGTAATGGTAGTATTTCACAAAAATTTGAAACGTATTTGCCATCGTTCTCTTTTGCTTTTCTCTTCTTCACCTCATCACCTTATACTGTATAATTTTTTAATTGAATTTGCATGTGAAAACTGATATACCGCGCCGCTGAAAATCATGAACGTGACTTCAAAAACGTGACCAATAACACGTGACAGAGGTAGTGCGCATTTCCCAAAAACAATTTATGAGAATTTCTTCAATCATATATTATTGGAGATTAACGTTGAACCATTTCTATCAAAACATTTAACAACTACACATCATGTCCACTCTAAGACATCTCAGTAAGAGATATGGGGCCCAGCTAGAAAAGCTTCCACATTATCAACAGAAGATGTTTGAAAAAATGTCTAGAGATTCTCAACTTCCAGCTTTTATTCCTGATGCTAGAGAAGTTCCAGTTGAAAAAAGATTTAAAACACCACAAGATTGGAGATTCCAAGTTGGTGATAGAGTCTTAATAACTAAAGGTAGATTCAAAGGTAAAATCACAAGAGTGATGGGTTTACATGAATCAACTAATAGATTATATTTAGAACATTCTGAAACTAAAAAAATCATTGTTCCAAAACAATATTGGCAGCCAAAACAAGATTCTCATTTAATTCAATATCCAAAAACAATGTCTCCAAAAGATCTAAAATTGGTTGGTACCATAGTTGAAGAAGATGGATCTGAAAGAGAAATCGCTGCTGATAGACTAGTTTTTAAAGGTGCATATTTTGATAAAGATTATAATAAAATGATGCCATATAGAAGAATCAAATATAATGAACATATCATAATTCCATGGCCAAGACCTGAACCTACTGAAGATGATGCTTTTTCCACTAATCAAGAAGTTGCTGAAGTTAGAACTTATTTACCTGATTCAATAGTTAGAACTG
This sequence comes from Ambrosiozyma kamigamensis, assembly GCA_030572235.1. NCBI lineage: Eukaryota > Fungi > Ascomycota > Pichiomycetes > Pichiales > Pichiaceae > Ambrosiozyma > Ambrosiozyma kamigamensis. The sequence goes on from JAJLZM010000473.1 coordinate 2,035, forward strand.
ATGCTCCTAGTGATTTAATTAAATCTTTAAGAGATCCTCTAATGAAGAGACCTTATAAATGGGATAAGAAATATTTAACTAAATCTGATATTAAAAGAATAACACCACCTGAAATGCCTTATTCAGACGTTAAAAAAGCTATGTTTGAAGAAAGAAGAAAAATAAGAGAATCTTATCCAACTGAACCTTCAAATGAAACAGTTGAATTAGTTGGTAGTAAAGTTGCAGCTTATTTAAATTCAGTTTCAGATCCTCATTTTGCCAAATTTATTAATAGTATCTCTCCTGAAGCTCGTCAAGCTAGAATTGAACAAAAAGAAAAAGATTTGAGAACCAGAGAATTGGCTGCCAAGGAAGCTCAAGAAATTAATTTCCGTAAAAATAGATACATAGAAAAGGTCAAAAGTAGAAGACCAAAGAAAAATGGTAACTTCATCTTTTAGTCAATAAATAATTGCATGTAAATAGTTATATAGTATTCTGTTTATCTTTTTAAATTACGCTTACATTCATTTCACAGATATGGCAACCAGTAAAGAGATACTAATAAAAACAATTTAACAAAACTATATATATATTAACTAATAATAAAAAATGAAATATATAAAACTACAATTTTTCATATTCCAGCTTACCTTCCAACTTTTTATTATCAACCATCTTTCTAACAGCTTTCATTATATCAGATTGAATAATGTAATCTCTTTCTTCTCTAATAGCAAAGAAACCAGCTTCAGTAATAACATTTCTAATATCAGCACCATTAAAACCATCACTCATTTTAACTGCTGCTTCAAAATCAATTTCACCTTTCTTTTTAATACCAGCTGTATGAATCTTAAAAATTTCTAATCTACCATTTTCATTAGGTAATGGAATTTCTATTTTTCTATCTAATCTACCAGCTCTTAATAAAGCTGGATCTAAGGTATCAGGTCTATTTGTAGCCATAATCACTTTAGTCTGTCCCAAATAGTCAAAACCATCTAATTGATTTAATAATTCCATTAATGTTCTTTGAATTTCTCTATCCGCCGATGTACCTTCTGAAAATCTACGTCCACCAATTGCATCAATTTCATCTAAAAAGATAATACAAGGTTCGTGTTCTTTAGCATAACTAAACATTTCTCTAACCAATCTAGCTGATTCACCAATATATTTATCAACGATTGCAGAAGCTGGGGAAAAAATAAAATTAGCACCAATTGTTGCTGCAACGGCTTTTGCTAATAATGTTTTACCAGTACCCGGTGGACCATACAATAACACACCTTTTGGTGGCTTAATACCAACTCTTAAGAATAATTCTGGATTTTTTAATGGTAATTCAATAACTTCTCTTAATTCTCTAATTTGTTCTGTTAAACCACCAATACCACCAAATGAAACCTCACCTGGTTCAAAACTAGTCATATTATAAACTAATGGATCAACTTCTCTTGGTAAAATTCTCATAATAGTTAAAGTAGTCATATCTAAGGCAACTCTAACACCTTTTTGTAATTTTTCTCTTTTGATAGTCGATCTACAACCAACAATATATCTTGGACCTGAAGAAGCTTTGACAATAAATCTTTCTTCATCTAACTGTTTTAAAACTTCACCAATAATTTGACCAATACTTTGTAATGCTTTGATATCATCTTCAGTTTTTTGAAAATCTTTCTCCAATCCTCGTATACTTAATCTTAATTCTTTCAATCTTGATTCCCATTGACTGTGTTCTAGTAATTTATTTTTCAAAGAGGTTAAAGCTCTTTCTCTTTCTTCATCAACTGGTTCCTGTTGCTGTTGTTCAGCGCCGGTTTCTTGATTTAAAGCAGCTAATAAAGGATCGTTCTCTTCACTCATCTTGCGTGACACCGATTGCTATGTTCAATGAAGGGGAAATGATATGAAAACAGTGTAGAGTTACAATATAGTTGTAGTGGCAAATAAACAAGTTGAATTGGAGATTTTGGAGCGAACAGGGTTATGAGCGTTTATCGAAAAATTTAATTGAGACTTGAGAAGTTCTGAATTGTGAATCATTCCATGTATTCCCAGTTTTAACTGATTTTACACTATTAATTACATATCAGACTATTCATCAGTGTTGTGCCAACTATGGAATTTCATGCTGTCATTTTTTGTGGAAAGGGCCACTCATTGAGCCCCATTTCTTCAGTCAAAGAAACAGGCTTACCAAAAGCTTTATTACCAATAGCCAATAAACCAATGGTTCAATATGTTCTGGAATGGTGTGATCAAGCTCCATTTAAAAGAGTCACTGTCATTTCAGATGGCCAGTCATATAATAAAATTTCAAGTTTTGTTGAGACTTATAAATCAAAAAGAGATTCTGAATTGAAAAATTCATTTGGCATAGATTGCATACAAACTGATGCTGTTTCAACAGGCTCTTTATTACGTCAATATGGTTCACAATTTGCTCAAAATAATTCAAATGTTGTTATATTACCTTGTGATTTCATAACGGATGTGCCACCTCAAGTATTCATTGAAATTTTTAGAGGAAACTCAGATGAAAATTTAGGTTTAAGTATTTGTTATAATAACATATTTGATAATATTGATAGTAATAAAGTTTTAAAGACAAATTATACTGTTTATACGGAAAGCGAAAATGGTAATACAGTTTTATTAGATTTGTTTTCCAAGAGCACTATTAATCAAACTAAAAGTTTAGATATTAGAACACAATTATTATGGAGATATCCAAGTGCATCAGTTTCTACAAATTTATTAGATTCTTTTATTTTCTTTGCAAGTGCTCAAATATTTGATATTTTAGGTTCGACAAAAGAAGAAGTTTTCACTAAATCAGCAACTAAAATAAAGAGAGATTTAGCAAGACGATCATGGAAACATTCTAAAAAATTAGAAACGATAGGATTGTTTAATTTACCAAAAAATGCAACATTCGCAAGATGTAATAACATTCCTGTTTATATGGAGGTGAATCGTTACTTCTTAAAAGAAAAAGCTAAAGAAACAGGTAACACACAAAAATCAAAAGATAAATTAGCTGCTACAATTGGTGCTGATGCTATGGTTGGTGAAAATACAAATTTAGGTGAAAGAACAAATGTTAAAAGAACAGTTATAGGTAATAAATGCACAATTGGTAAGAGATGTAGAATCACCGCATGTGTGATATTAGATAATGTTATAATTGAAGATGATGTTATTTTAGAGAATTGTGTTGTTGGTGTTAATGCAAAATTAGAAAATAAGTGTAAGCTAGTCAATTGTAATGTTGAAGGCTCTTATATTGTTGGGAAGAATGTTAGTTTGAAAGGTGAAACTTTAACTAACATATCTTTAGATTCTCTATCAAGCGAAGATGCATTATACTCTGAAGAAGAATCTGATATAACTGATGATGAAGACGGAACTGAAAATTCTGATGAATATGATGATATGGATTTCGAAGAAGAAGAATATGAAGATGATATATTTGCCAGATAAGGAAAACACTTGTATAATTTGTATTATCTACTATTACTAATGATAAACTGCATATATCTAAATTAAATTATAAATTATAAGATACAAGATTATTAAAAGCACTACAGTAATTATGGATTTTAAATCTTTAATCAAAAATAAAAGTTGAAAAATTGAAGATAAGCCGCACATCATATTCTTAAATTTTTTTTATAAAATTATTTTTTTTCATTTAAATAGAGATTTATCCTTCCCTTTGGGTTTACACCAATAAGTTCTTTCAATTATCAAAAAGTTTTAGGAAAATGGCTACCGTGATTCCACCACCATCAAAGAAACAAAAAAGGGCTGCACAACAACCGAAAGAAGTGCAAACTATACCCAAGGATTTGTCAAATGTTCTAATCAATTTTCAAGCTTCAGATACAGGTGAATCAATAGGTGGTTCCATTAGAGTTCCAGGTGCAATTACCGAAAAGCAATTAGAAGAATTATTAAACCAACTTCACAATACATCAGATGATCCTGTTCCATACACCTTTTCATTGAAAAATGATGATAATTTAATAGATATCAAGGATAATTTATATACATCAATTTTAGCACCTGGTATTAAAACGACTGAAGATTTTATGACCTTAGTGTATACACCAAGAGCAGTTTTCAAAGTTAAACCAGTTACACGAGCATCAGGTACTATATCAGGTCATGGAGCTACAATATTAGCAGCTCAATTTGCTCCAAATACAAGTTCAAAAATGGTTACTGGAGCAGGTGATTCAACAGCAAGATTATGGGATTGTAACACTCAAACTATCCAACACACTTTCACAGGACATTCCAATTGGGTTTTATGTGTAAACTGGTCTCCCCAAGGTGATGTTATAGCAACAGGTTCAATGGATAATACGATAAGATTATGGGATCCTAAAACAGGTAGTGCCATTGGAAAATCATTAGTTGGTCACTCTAAATGGATATCATCTTTAGCATGGGAACCAATTCATTTAGTTAAACCAGGTAATAAACCAAGGTTAGTGTCTGCATCAAAAGATGGAAGTTTAAAAGTTTGGGATACAGTTAGTAGACAATGTATAATGACAATGTCAGGTCATAGTTCATCAGTTTCATGTGTTAAGTGGGGTGGATCAAATCTAATATATTCTGGATCTCATGATAAAACTATAAGAGTTTGGGATGCTAAAGATGGTAAATGTATTCAAGTTTTAAAATCACATGCTCATTGGGTCAATCACTTAGCATTATCAACTGATCATGTTTTAAGAATGGGATCATTTGATCATACTGGACAATCACCAAGCTCACCAGAAGAAGAAAATAGTAAAGCTTTAAAGAATTATGAAAAAGTTGCTAAAATTGGAGGTAAAATTGTCGAAAGAATGGTTACAGCAAGTGATGATTTTACAATGTTTTTATGGGAACCATCCAAATCAAATAAACCAATATGTAGAATGACAGGACATCAAAAGTTAGTTAATCATGTTTCTTTTTCACCTGATGGTAGATATATTGCATCAGCATCATTTGATAATTCGATTAAGTTATGGGATGGTAGAGATGGTAAATTTATTGCTACTTTTAGAGGTCATGTTGCACCAGTTTATCAAACATCTTGGTCATCTGATTGTAGGTTACTTGTTAGTTGTTCTAAAGATACTACATTAAAAGTTTGGGATGTTAGAACCAGAAAATTGGTTGTTGATTTACCAGGACATTCAGATGAAGTTTATGCAGTTGACTGGAGTGTAGATGGTGCAAGAGTTGCAAGTGGAGGTAAAGATAAAATGGTCCGTATTTGGACTCATTAGTTTGTATTACTTCATACAGCCTTTAATAAATATAATTTTCAGATAGAACTATTTATAGTACTGTAGTTGAATTTTGATTACAACAACGTTAACAGACTCGAACTCGAACAGACGTACTCAGAAAGAACTTAGAACCGAAACCAAATCCGACGGATTAATACACGTAAAACGCGTTTTCACTTTTGAATTTTGATATCTATCTTTCTCTTCATTAATTTTAATAATTTGTCTATAAAAGCAGGTTTCCATTCTGAAGATTATAAAATGACTGCTTCTGTTACAACTAGACCAAAAGTTTCATTAATCGTTGCAGCTTTAATACCTAAATTAGGTATTGGTTATCAAGGTAAAATGCCATGGTCATTGAAGAAAGAAATGGCATATTTTAGAAAAGTGACTACTAAAACAATTGATCCAAAAAAGAAAAATATTGTTATAATGGGTAGAAAGACATATGAATCAATTCCAACTAAATTTAGACCCTTAAAAGATAGAATCAATTTTATGTTAACAAGAGATCCATTGAAAGTCCAAGGACAATTTAAAGATGAATTATTATTAAATCATGATAGTTTAAAGATTTCAAATTCATTAGAAGATATCATTGAAAAAACAATTAAGCAAGGGTTACAAGTTGAAGAAATCTTTATTATTGGAGGTGCTGAGATTTATAATCAATTACTTTCAAACCATTCACACATCATAGATAGAATATTTTTAACTGAAATTTCACATTTGAAAAATGAAGTTATTGAAATGGATACATTCATTAAAATTGATAATGAAACTTGGAATAAAAGCAACGATGAAGTTTTACTTGAGTATTTGAAAAGTAAATCGTTAAATGAAGAGATTAACCTAAAAGGAAATCAAGAAAAGGACTTTTCATTTGATTTTACGTTATGGGAGAAGAAATCAAATATATTGTAGTACGTTATAGTTTATACTAATTTTGATTAATAAGTTTAACAAGTTTAACAAGTTAATTTAACGAGTTCTGTAGTAACTAACATCGGAAACAAACCAAAATGGCAAGGATTTCCGTGGTGGTGTAATGCTGCGAGGGTTACCTGGAATTTTGTGTCACGTGCCGTCAACAAGGGTTTGTCGCCGCACGGTAAATTATCCTCGCTCAACCATGCACTCATATTTTTCATCTCTTTAACACAAACAACTTCAACCAGTAACATAGATCACTAAGTCCTTTAAATCAACCATATATACACAGATCAAAATGGCTGCATCACATAGATGTAAGTGAAATTCAGAACAATTTGAAATGGATTATTAAATTTAACATAAAGTTGAAAACAAATTATAACAAAAAATTGAAAATATAAAATATTTGAAATAAATTAATTAAAGAAGAGTATAAAAACAATATTTTAAAATTACAGAACTATTTAATATCAATTTGGTCATACCCAGCTTTAATGTTTTTTTAGAATTTTTTAGTTAGGGTATTTGATTGTATATGAGATGATGAATTGAATAACTCAATGACAAATATTTGTTAGTTTCAATAACAACACAATAGTTGTTATTTAGTCATTTATTCATTCATATATAAATTCATAAAAATGATTGTGTACAAGCATTTGATTACCAATTATAACCATACTTTGTTTCATCTTTAATTCTGGAAATTATATCAAGCAAATTTATTTTCAATCAATTATTTTCAATGAATGACTACTTTAAAAATATTTTAGATGAATTTAATTCAATTTAATTTAATACTTTATGTTTATTAAATAATCCATTTCTTTCATTTTCATATTGATGATTAATTTCATTTCTAGTTCAACAAATACTAACTTTTTTTTCTTTTGATTTATTATTATAGTATACGTCAAGGGTAAGCACGTTGGTTATCAAAGATCCAAGAGTATCACCAACCCAAACACTTCCTTGATCAAGATTGAAGGTGTTATCAACCCAGAAGATGCTAAATTCTACTTAGGTAAAAGAATTGCTTATGTTTACAGAGCTTCTAAAGAAGTCAGAGGTACTAAAATCAGATGTATCTGGGGTAAAGTTACCAGAACTCATGGTAGTAATGGTTTAGTCAGAGCTCAATTCAAAAACAACTTACCAGCCAAAACTTTTGGTGCTTCCGTCAGAGTCATGCTTTACCCATCAAACATTTAAATATGAGGATCAATACTACTACAAATCTCTTTACATATATAAAACCTTCTCATTTTTTTATTTTTGACTAAGCAAAACATGATTTAATTCCTATATCTGTTCTAATAATTTTTTTCTATTTTCGTTCGAAAATTGTTACATACATGGATTGATACAGTTTATTTTGACTATCTCCATGATAATATTCTAGTAAATTGTAAATTAAAAGTTGATGAGTCAGCGTCGTCAGCGACGACCACAGAGTAGATTTTTATTATTATCAATTACAATTCAATATCGAAAGTTCAAAACATAAGTATTAGTATTGTATTACAGCATATATACTGTGATATACAATCCTTCCTAAGTCATTCTTAGCTATTAAATTAGATTCTACAACATCCTACTTTACACAATGATTTTTCCCGGGAGAACTTCTTTTTTGAGTTTTAATTTGGAATAGTAAGAATGAATGAACTACACTTTGATTTAAGAATGAATATTATTAACAAAAAGCATAATAGAATCGATACTTATGAAGTTCTGAAGAACGTAATTAATTCAAATAAATCAAATAATCATTTAATTGTTACCATATATCAAGTCCGAGATAATACCGAGAATCGCCGCACACACGCAGACGGCGAGGGGCTGTGTGGCCCTGCAGCGGCTGACAGCCCACTTTCAAACTTTTTCCCCGTGTTTTTAAATTCATATAAAAACCAGTACAATTCACACTATTAAATTTATTACCCCTTTAAATTCATGAATTTCATTAAAGATGTCTTTAAATAAACAATCAATAGTTTTAATTACCAAAGCAAATTGTGAATTAGGTTATGAAATCACAAGAAAATTAATAAGATTAGGTAATTATAAAGTAATTACAATTGATGATGAATCATTATATGATATTTTAAATTTTGAATTTACGAATCCTGAAGTGTTTGATAATGTTATACCAATACTTTATAAAGAAGGAGAAGGAAAGATTGATGAAATTATTTTAAATAAAGGTATTAATAAATTAGATTATATTATAAATTTAAGAGATGATGATTTAAAGATGATTAAAGAATTGAATGAATTGATTGATTTTAAAACATCAATTTTAATATCAACTACAAAACCAAAAGCGAAATTTAATGAATTAAATGAATTTAATTATGAAATTATTCAAATCCCAAATAATATTACATTTAATAATATTAATTTAATTGTTAATAAATTTATTAATTTAATTAATAAAATTCAATATAAAGTTAAATCAATTAAATCAATTCAAGATATTTTTAAATTTTTAATTTATTATTTTATTCCATCTGGGTTTTTAATTAATAATTTAAATTATTTAAATGATTTAAATAAGAAGAAAAGTATTGATAAGATTGATAAGATTGATTGAATGTGTATTTTGTTATAATAATATGGATTATAAATAAATAAATAGTTATATAATATAAATAAATAAATAAATTAATTTTTGTTTTTAAATTGAGGACCAATCATTTGTGTATAATTTTGATTATATAATTCATGATTATTACTTAATTTAAAATTTAAACTTGAAAGATCTAAAAATTCATCATTTAATTCATCAATTTTATTAACACCTAATAATTTCATATCTCTATTAATTTCTAATTTTAAAATTTGAATTAATCTATCTATTCCAAATTGACCATAAATTTGATTAATTGAATTAAAATCTAAATTTAAACCAGGTTTACCACCAAGACATAAAATTTTTAAAATATCAGTACCTCTTTTAAAATTTCCATTAACAAGAATTTCAAAATTTTGATGATTTGGGTTTAATTGATTAAATTGATATAAAGTATCAATGTTTGATATAATTACACCATTAAAACCTAATTGATAAGCTTTTAAGATATCTTCTTTTCTAGTTAAACCATTTAAAATGATTGGAATTTCAATTGAATTTTTTAAATTTAATAAATCATTCCAATTCTTATAAGAATTAATTGAAATAATTTTAAAATTATTAGTAGTGTTATTTAAATTAATTATATTTTGATTATCAATGTTGATATTATCATTATTTGATATATAAAAAGGAACATCAGTTTTAATACCTAATATTTTAGTTTTAATTGAAGAATTTGAAACATCAATTAAACATTTTGGTTTAAAGAATATACGAGATAAAATAGAATTTGATGATTGATTATTGTTGTATTTAAATGAAGGTAATAATTGTTTAGCGACATATTCGAAATCATTAATTGAGAATATTGAATTTAAGGGAGGTTTTTGTAATTCAATTGATTTATTTGATTTATTTGATTTATTTGATTTAATAGATTTAGATTTCTTAATTTCATTAGATTCATTAGACTTAATAGATTTATCTTTAATCTTTTTGTTATTTTTCTTTTTCTTATCAATAATTGGAATATCAATTATATCACCAATATAAGAATCTTTTAAATATCTATCTAAATAAGAAATTGAATGCATATTTGAAAACCCAATTGAAGCATCATTACCAGCAAATCTTAAAATTCTATTTTTCCCACCAGGATGTAAATTTAAGAATTGAGTAACATCATAAACTTTGCCATTAATTGAAATCCAACAATCATTTAAAGAATTATGTTTTTGTAATTCATTAAATGAAATAATATTGGAATTAATTGAATCATTTTTAATTTTATTGTTGTTGATGAAATAGTAAGTTGTAGATGAAGATAATA
>JAJLZM010000474.1:0-12160 GCA_030572235.1 Ambrosiozyma kamigamensis
CTACCGGACATCACGTTTTACAATGTTTGGCTTTAAGTTCTTTCAAAGTGACGGTGAAGAGAATTTCAACACTCCCAAAGAATTCCAACTAAAAGCCCGTGAGGATATTAAAAAGCATATCCAACAAATAAAACCTGATGATACAAGATTCAACAAACTTAAAAAATATAATAAAAATGTTAATTCAAATCATGGTTCTTCCATATTCAAACATAACAATAATAACAACAACACTCAAAAGAGTTCAAAATTCTTACCTTTACAATTACAAAAAATACGTTCTCAACAACAATCTAATTTAACTCATGGCTCTTCACCTTTAAGAAAAACAATGACTATATCTTCAAATGATTCACTATCAGATGCATCTTCAATAAGTTCGAATCATAGTGGTCATTCAATCAATACTTCAAATATGACAATTTTAAGTAATAACAATTTAAATAGATTAAATACTCAATCAACTTTTGAATCCTCAATTTTCTCAAATCAATTATCTGCTATATATACAAATACAACTGTTCCATCTTCAATTACCACATCATTTTTTAATTCTAATAATAATAATGCTAATAATAATACAAAGAATAATCTTAAAATAGTATTAAATGATGCATTACCAAAAGATTTTACAGATTATTATTCACCTGATTTAGATGTTCCTAGATTTTCAAATAATAGACCTATATTCACTAGAAGAAATTTAAATAAATGGGAAGTTAATGATATAAGATCATTATTAATTTATAGTTCACCAAAACCAGAATGGAATAATTGTATACCTGAAATAATATCACCTCATCCAAATTTAAAATTTCGAATTCAAATATTACCAATTGAATCAACTGATTTACAATACGTTGAATGCCTTGCAAATTCAGATATATATAGAGAATCTAAATTTGATTATGGATTTAAATTTAGTACTGCATCATATATTGTTCAACAAGCAAGAATAAGGCATAAAGAATTATTAATTTCAACATATGATTTAAAAAATGATGTTTTTAATGAATTAAATTTATTAGATCATGTATATGATCATTTTGATAAAACTGAATGGAGAAATATAATTGAAAATTATTTATTAAATCTAGGTATTGAAAATCAATGTAGAATTGAATATAAAAATAGAATTAATAAATTAGAAAAATCAACTCAAAGAAAATCAATTAATTTCAATAAACATCGTCTTAATACTGATGATTTATATAAAAAAGTTTTAATTAAAGATAAATTTGAAATTAATGATGAATTAAAAAAGAAAATTTGGGTTGAAGTACAACAATTTGTTTATCAAAATATTGAAGTTTAGTTGGTATTTATTTATTATTATTTTTATTTTATGGTTGTCCTATTTATTTATGTTATGTTATTTCATCTTCTTAAGCTAAGTTACCGGTTTGCTTTCTTTGCTCTTTTGTGTTTTTGTGTTTTTGTGTTTTTTTTCCTTAGTTATGTCGTCATTTAAATGTTCTGTTGGGTTCCCTTGCTCCATGCTTTATTTATGTTTATTTATAACTTTTTTCCTTCTTCTTTTTTATCTTTTTATTTATAAAGGATTTTTGCTTTTTAGTTCCACTAACTCTTTTTCTTTTTTTTTTGACTTTATGTCTTAGTTTCACAAAAAAGAGATAACTATCATATAGTGTACATTTACTACTATGTTATTATATCATAAGATTTATATTTTATGTATAGTTTTATATGTTTTTTGGGTATAAGTTTAATTATAGAATAACTTATATTAAAATGGTCCGTGACTATCACGTGGTCATGATATAATATGATCATGTTGGTCACGTGAATTGCACGTGATCATATTAAATTTAAATTGAAGCTATACCAAATACAATACAATTACAAGTTTTACAACCCTTATTCATCAATCAAATACATTCATCCAATGATATTATGATATTGAACTTACCAGAAATATTTGAAAATGTTGTATCAAATTTAAATCAAATAGATTTATTAAATTTATCATTAGTTTCAAAAACATTTAATAAATTAGTTAAATTTAAATTATTTAAAAAAATTATAATTAATTCAAATTTTACAAGATTTGAAAAAGAATATAAGATTGAAAAAGGTACATATATAAATAAGAAATATAAAATTAATTTATTATTTAATAAAAATGAAATTGAATTAAAATTAATTAAATCAATTAAAATTATTAAATTACCAATTGAATTTATTGAATTTGAAAAAAAATTAATTTTAAATTTAATTAAATTTAAAAATTTACAAGAATTAATTATTTTAAATAATTGTGGTATTGAATTATTTAAATTTTATGAATTATTAAATAATTTACCAAAAAATTTAATTAATTTATCAATTAATTTAAATAAATTAAATAAATTAAAAAAAAATGATAAAAAAGATTATAAATTTAATTTAAAAACTTTAAGTATTGGACCAATTAATGATAGTTTACAATTAGAAGATATTATAGATGAATTAACAAATAATGAAATAACATCAAATTTAAAAATATTCAAAAGTTTTAAAAAAATTCAATTAAATGATTTAATTAATAATAATAATAATAATACTATTGATTCGTTTAAATTTTTAATTAAATTTAATAATTTAAAAAAATTAAGTTTATCAAATTTTAATTTAAATAAAAGTTCATTAAAAGATTTAAATTTAATTGAATTAAATTATTTAGAATTAAATAATATTAATGAAATTAATTCAACAATTGATTATAATGATAGTTTTTTAATTCAATTAATTAATGATAATGAATCATTTCAATTTTTAAAAGTTTTAAAATTAAATATTAGACAAGGATTTATTGATTCAATATCATATTTTTTATTAAAATTAGATGAAAATCAATTAATTGAATTAGATTTAACTATAAGGTATAATAATTTAAAACAACAACAAATAGATGATGTTGATTTAAATTCATTAATTATTAATCAATATATAAATAAATGTATTTATAGACAAAGATTAAGTTTAATTAAATTATCAATTGAAATTAAAAATGAATCAACAAGAACAGTTGGAGAATTAAATGAAAATTTAAATAAAATTCAATTAAATTCATTAATTAAAATTGAATTTCCAAATTTAAAATCATTAAGAATTGAAATTTTAAAATTTAATGATTTAATTTTAATTAAAAATTTATTATTTAAAAATTTTAAAAATTTAAATTCAATTTGGATTAAAAATTCAAATTCAATTAATAATCATTGGGGTTTAGGTAATGTTTATCCAGGTATATTTGATAATTGGTTAAGAATTCAACATTTACCAAATGAATTAATTGATTCAATTAATTATAATAATTTAAAATATATTAAAATTGATAAATATTTATTTGAAATTAAAGATAATGAAATTATACCTAGAGATACAATTGATGAATGGTTTAATGATTTAACTACAGTTAATTTTCATTAAAAAGATATATGTACATGTATAGTTTATAAAGAATAAATAAATAAAATAAATAAATTAGATAGTTAGATCATAAGAACATTTTTAAATCTTTATGTTTATCATTTTTCTTCTTCCAAGTAGGATCAGAATGTTCAGATTTAACTTCATCTTTAACTAATTGTTCTAAATCATTAAAATTCTTTAAAATATCTTCATCATTTAAATTATTATTATGTTTATCAATTTCTTCTAAATCATTTTTAACTATTTGAATTCTATTATTTTTTGAATTTATTGAATCCGTTGTATCTTTAATTGGTGATTGGTTTAAAGCAGTTGAATTAATTGAAACTTTATATGAAGGTAGATTAATAAAACCATTATCAATTAATTCTTTTAAAACTTTTAAATTATTATCATTATCATTATCATTTTCTATTATATTTTCATTAGGTTTTTTTTTAAATGATTTAATTAAATTAGTTAATTCATTTGAATTTATAAAATCTAATTTATTTTCATTTTCAACTTTTAATCTATTTTGTAATAAATCTAATGATGAATGATTTGGATTATATTTAATTTCTTGAATATTATTATTATTATTTTCATTAACAGATATATCTTTAATTCTATTTATAAAAGATTCTTTAGATTTTGATATTTCACCAGGTATAAATGTATTTAATTCATCATTATCAATTGATTCAGTTGGTCTCTTTGTATAGATTTTTGGATGTTCAGGTTGATTTTGATTTATTTCAGTTGTTTTTTTAACTTGAGCTAGTTTCTCTATAGAATCTATTGATTTATTAAGCTTTCTTGCCTGTTTTGAAGCAGAATTCCCCATTATTTTGTGTTGTTTTTCTAAGGAAATAAAGAGGTTTTAAATAACAATTCTGAAGAAATTTATCAAATCAGTGCGGGTTATTTTTTTTTTTTTTTATTCAAATCAACAAATTAAACAAATTAAACAAAATACAAATATGCTACAACGGAGGCATGTTATGGATGAAAATACCTCCATCTTCTTGAAATAAGACATCGTCTGCAGTCAAAGGTGTTTCTGGCTTCAATCCAAGTTCAAGCAACTTTTCATCCATCTTAACGATAGAACTCATTTCTTGAGTTGTTGGTCTGGTTCCAGTTGGTTCAATGTATTCAACAGCCAAAAAGTAGCCTTCAACAAGATCCACTTCTGAATGAATAAAACAATGACCACATCCAATGAATTTGGCACAAGGAATTTTATCATCTTCATCTAAAGATTCATTTATCTGATCAACTTCATTATACATCTTGATTCTTCTAAAGAAATTCCTCATTAAATCAGTTCTATAATTTGGTATCTCAAAATCTTCATAACAATACATGGATCTGGTTTCATAAATGAAATCTTCCAACGATGATAAACTCAATAATCTAATTTCTACCTTATCAATACTATCAGGAACTTTCATTTTAAAACAGTTTTGAAAAACATCACTTTCCATCATTATGTTTGACAATGGACTGTTGAAATCTTCAGGTAAAACTTTGTATTGCAATTGTTCCACAAACTGCTCAATTTTTCCTCCTCTGTTTTTGAGTTTTTCATTAGCTAAATCATTAGCTAAATCATTGACTGTGTTTTGAGATCTCGATGTTAAACTTATTTCAGCAAGCTCTTTATTATAAAAGAAACTATTAATTCTATCCTTTAGTGAGTCTCTACTTTCTTGAGTTTGATTATAACTTTCAAATAATAAACTTGAAATGACAACTATCCAATTGAAATCAATTTCATTCTTTGGAATTCTTCTTGATTTGATATTACATCTTCCTGAGTTAATAGTAAAGTCAAACTTAAAAAGAATCATTTCTTCACTATTCGTCAAGATGGCATATTCGGAAGCAGATAAAATAGCAGAAATATATAACTGATTGATGATTAATTGATTATCATGAGACAAAGTTCCATTATCTTGATCTAATTCCATCATCAAGTCATCAAAATTGCCAGCTTTAACCACAATACTGACAAGGGTTCTTATTTTACCACTATCATCCATAAGGTAATAACCAATATCATTTTTACAATGAGATGGTTGATTAATAACGTCACCAGCAGAAACTGTTAACTTTGTAGTGTGATGGAGACCAGGAAGAACAAAGCGCATCATCTTGAAAATTATATTTAGCTTCATTATTAACTTATCACGGATGGTACTTTCACTTATCATTAAATCATTAACAGTATAATTAGCAGCATCATCTGAAATACGTTTAGCTAAACCATAGAGGGCACGATAATTGGTTTCTTTTAAATGTGAAAATGCTTCATGCATAGGATTTGTTAAAGCATTAATTAATGTATCAAGTTCATCATCTGTTATTCTTGTATTGTTGTATTGAATGCCCGATAATCTCTTCATCAAGGTATATTCGTGAACAGAACTTATTCCATAGAATAAACGTTCACCATCTGATTCCATAGATTTAGAAAAAGGAATCTTATAGAAATGCATTTTTTCATCGTCTGTAGAATCAATTAATAATTTTAGTAATAAGAAATCATCAGATAAATCAAAACCAATTTCAGTCCTGTTGAATTTCACTGATTCTGAACTTTTTAGAAATTCTTTGATTTTCAAATAAGCAGATTCCATGATAACTTGATTTTGGTGTAGATGGATACTTGGGAACTTGAAAAGACTACTGGAGTAGAAAAGTTGAAAAGAAGGTGAACAGATTAGATTATTCATTTGGTATTTATCTGGTATTTATCTGGCAATAAATTCGGTAATTACACGATTCTGAAGTTTTACAATTCTAACTGAAGTTTTCTATAACTTTATTAATTAAATTGTCTGAAATAACTGTATAAATCAAATTAGGGATAAATTAAGAGAAACTGAACTGTTAAACAAGCAATCATGCATTATCATCAGTCAAATGACTTGTTGTTATAATTAAACAAGTTTAATGGATCTTTATTATTACATTGATTTAAATAAGATTTGTTGAATTGCTTCTAAGGAAGATGTAGAACAAGTAGATAAAGAATAAGAAGAAGTTGCAGTTGCCACAGACCATCACTTTGCCTCTCATCGTGAAGTTGACCTGATGAAGACTGCTGAAGACTGTTTGGTACTACAAACTTACGTAAGCTGAGTGGGGTTTTAAAACTCGACGAAAACTGATAACTATTTCTTTTTCCAATAAAAGTACAATAAATATACAATAACTATGCTATAATGGAAGAAGTTTGTTGGATAATGAATGAGAATAAATTGCTTCAAATTTGCTTTGATTAATGACTTCAGTATTTTCAAAATTAGGGAATTCATCACCTATATATGTTATGGATGAAAATACCTTCCTCTTTTTGAAATAAGACATCGTCTGCAGCTAAAGGTGTAATTGGCCTTAAAGTTCAAACCAACTTCAACCAACTTTTCATCCATCTTATTGATAGAATTCATTTCTGGTCTGGTTCCGGTATGTTCAATGTATTCTATTGCCAAAAAGTACCTTCAACAAGATCCACTTGGACCACTTCTGAATGAATAAAATAATGACCACATCCAATAAATTAAGCACAAGGTATTTTAATTTTATCATCTTCATCTAAAGATTCATTTATCTGATCAACTTCATTGTACATCTTGATTTTTCTAAAGAAATTCTTGATTAAACCAGTTCTATAATTTGGTATCTCAAAATCTTCATAACAATACTTGGATCTGGTTTCATAAATGAAATCCTTTAACAATGATAGACTCAATAATCTAATTTCTATCATATCAATATTATTGAAAACTGGAATTTTGAAACATTTTTGAAAAACATAACTTTGCATCATTATGTTTATCAATGGACTTTCAAAACCTTCACCTTCAGTCATTGCTATAAAAAAAACTATTAAATAAATCTATACTTTTTTGAGTTTGATTATAATAATGAACTTTAAATAACAACTATCGATCGTGAGAACTTACCAACTTACGTAATCGAGCCCTATTTTCTTTTTCTTTTTTACTGTTTTACAAACAATTTATAGTTAATTTAATTAAATTGAATTTAATACTTTCATATATATTAGAAATATAAATATATTCGAATTATAAAGTATAAGATTAAATAAGATTGTAAGTATAATTAATATGACGGCATAAAAAAAAGAGTAAAAAAGTTTGGGCGTTAAAACATTATATAATTAAGAACGGAAGCAATGAATTGAAATCAATTAAATTGACATAAATATGAAAAGAATAATAGTTTATATTGAATAATCTGATAATAATTATATTTTACCAACAACATTTGTAAAGAAATCATTTGTAGTTAATTGATGATTAAAAGGAATTGAAATTGTAATTAATTTAATTAAAGAATATAATAATATAGGTATAATATAATTTGATATAAATAAATATATGAAAAATGATAAAATAATTAAAAAAATATATGCAAAAATACATTCAGTTAAAGTCATTAAATAAAATGGAGTTGAATAATAAATAATTCCAAATAATTTAATTAATGATTTTTTTATCTTTGATGATTTATCAATAGTAGTCATGATGATTTGATTTGGTTTGATTTGATTTTATTTTGGAGTCGCTTGATATCTGATTGATTAGATATAACAAAAAGAAAAAGAAGAGCAGATTAAAGGAGTTATATACTTTTTTCTTAAAAGATATCACCAAAAAAGTCCCTGAAGGCTCTAAAGTGAGAATGCGGAACAGAGCACAAATGTGTTACCTAATGCAGTTAGCGCATTTCCTACTCCGGTAATCATTTATACAAAGCAGAGATACCGTGATTTCCGTTCGATTCCGAGTTTATTTTGTGTAAACGGATATAGTATGGCTATGGAATTTCTAGAAATTATCAGTGATTAAAAGGCTATAGAAGACTTTAAGGGATTTGTTTGTGGACGGAAGAGAACTTGAAAAACTCAGAAAAAGCATGTAATTCTTGTTAATATAACCAGAGATAAATAAATTGGTTCACCGGCAAATCACCGTTTTGCATTGAGTATTTTTTTACTAGTTATAGACAACTTTTTCTTTTGGAATTATATAAATCTAAATTAAATTAAAAGGATACCAAAGTTATTAAAGCAATTATATAAAGAAAACTATAAACAAGAGAGAGAGAAATAAATAAATAAAAACCTATTAATTTTTTAAACTATTAGTAATATAATCATGAGAAGGTATAGTATCAACAGTACCTAAAGCAGCCAAACCAATTGGTTTATTATTTAAATATCTTTGACACCAATCAATTATATCATCTTTATTTATATTATTAACTAATTTAAAAATATCATTTGGTGATAATCTTGAACCAGTTGTAACTAATTGTCTACCAATATCTTCAGCAATTGCAGTAGTACCATCTAAAGACATTAATAAAGAACCTTTTAATTGAGATTTAGCAGTTTCAATTTCTTCATCTGTAATATCACCTTTTTTTAATCTATTCCATTCAGTTAATATACTATCTATAACATCTTTACAATTTGAATCTTTATCAATTACAACATATATACCCCATAAACCAGTATCAGAATATGAAGTTGAAAAAGACATGTATGAATTACATTGTGGATAACCGTTATTATTATTAACTAATTTTGATAAAGGAGTTGTTGAATTATTAGTTGCTCTATCCCAATTACCAACTATAGCTTGAACAGTTAAAGCCTTAAAATAATCTTTAGAAGACCAAGAACAACCTTCAACAGATAAAGCTAAATAAGTATTTGGTAAAGATTCATCAGGTATTTTAATTTCATCACCAAAGAATTTTGGTAATTCACCTCTTGGTGTACCTAAAGGTAAAGGATTATTAGATATTGGAACATGACCGAAATTTTCTTCAGCTAATTTAACTAATTCATTATGATCAACAGAACCAGTACCAACTAAAACCATTCTATCACCTTTATAATTAGTTTTAATATAATTTTTTAAATCAGATTGAGTAATAGATTTAATATTATCAATTGGACCTAAGATAGTTCTACCTAAAGGTTGATTTTTAAAAACAATTTCATGTAATCTATCAAATATAACTTCATCATACATTTTATCAACTTCTTCAGATTCTCTAATTATAACAGGACGTTCTTTTTCAATTGAAATTTTTTCTAATTTTGATCTAGTTAAGATATCACTTAAGATATTAACAGCTCTTGGGATATCATTTTTTAAAGATTTAGCATAATAAACAGTATTTTCTCTTGAAGTATAAGCATTTAAATGAGAACCACAATCTTCAACTTCTAATTCTAAATTTAATTGAGATCTATTAGTTGTTCCTTTAAAAGCCAAATGTTCTAAGAAATGAGCAGTACCAGAAGTTGAATCTGTAACATCAGCTCTTGAGCCAGCATCAATCCAAACACCTATAGTTGCAGTTAAAGAATTTGGTATTGATTCAGTTGCCACCGTTAAACCATTTTTAAGGATGGTTGTTTTAGTTGTAGGTATATTTGAAGCAGTAGCCAGATGACGGGATTGGTTGATGAAGTTTTTGGATACTAGACGGAACATGATTTAGTTTATTAAGATAAAATAGGAGTAAATAGTAGTAATGAGATGAAAACTACAATTAATAATTAAAGATTTCTAGATCATAAACTGTTGCTGGTGTGCGGGTGCAAAATAAGATACCCGATACTTGAAATGGCAGTCGTTTCTAAATGTTCTGCTCCCTTAATTCTTTCTTTAAACTAAATCATATATAATACTTACTATATGTCTGAACCTGTCGAAGAAGCATACAGAATACTTCAACCTCTATTAGTCAACAAGGAGCTCATCAAATTTGATAGATCAAATATCCCAATGGATCTATCAGATGATGAACTAACTACCTATATACAATCTAATGCTGGTGATAATGAAAAAATCCATCTATACAAAATTCCCTTTTCAAAGTCAATGCTAGGTGATAATGAACAAGAGCTCTTAGGTACAATTTCAACACATGAATCCAACTTGATGTCAAGATTATCAAACCTTAGTTATAATCACAACACAATCTCAGATTTAGATATGAATATAATGGTAAACGGATTAATAGACCCAATGCACAATGGATTTACAGAGTTAAGTAATAACAATCCTAGAACATTTAGACGCTTGAATATACATATATTACATGATGCATTAAATGGATTTTCCCCTAGAACTATTCCTGGTGAAGATGCTGTTAAATCTACATTCATTAATAGATGTGATATTATTAATCGAATGATGAGAACTGCAAATATTATCCCAGGTTTAGAAGTTGCTAGTCAGTATGTTCAAGGATCTCTTATTCCACTTAATCTTCCAACTTGTTATTCCATGCCTGATGCTGCTTATCTTGTGCCTGGTGGTGAAGATGGTAAATTAATTCCACTTTTAATCATTGATTTCAAGGCTGGAAGTTTTGATGGCTTACTGATGGAATTAAATGGAGAAAATGGATTATCACTATCAGTTTCAAATAAGCAAATTGTCAATCAATTAATGGTTTCAGCAATACTTTCATCATCCTTGTATTCTATGCTTATGAACAATGAAGAATTAATTTTATTTAAGTTTGATTTTTCATTAGAGATAAAAGATCCAATTACCAATGTCTCAACCAGAAGAAGTAGTAAAACTGCTACTGATTTTAACTGGGTTCTAATTATTTCCTCTTTGTTACTGAGACAGCATATGGAGACTGCTAAAGATAGAGAAGCGATTGGAACAAAGATCAAAGAATTTTGGAGTGATGAAAATTTAGTTGTACCATATTATGAAAGAGCTGTTAAGAGATCATCCACCAATTCAGATGATAAGAATTCTATAGTCAGTGATCCTGGATTTAAAAAAGTATTTCAAAGTGTGAACAAAGGAGTTTCATACACAGTGATACTGAGCTTATCGAAGGCTACTTTCTAGCGTTGGAGTATGAGCAGGTCTAAAGAGTTGTATATAATTAATTCTATTTTTAATACTAATACTAAAATAGAATAGCTAATTGAATACGTCCCAGGAGATCACCAGATGGAGATCGAACACGTAACGAAAGGAGAACAGACCCAGTGAAATTGACTCACGTACACTTCCCAAGCAGACAGACTGAGACAGTTCACCAGCCAAAGGAGTAACAGCATGAACCGTTCCAGCTCTGACGATGACGCGGTGAGCTTGTAGGACGTGGTCACGTGGTTTAAAGGAAACAGGGCGGTGCTGTTTCTGCTGTTTCTGTCCGAAGTATATAAACTCTTCGTTTCCCAGTTATTTGTTTGTTTATTTCACTACTACTTCTTTCTTACACAATTAACAGTCCCTTCCTTTAATAATGCAAGAACCTTCTTCTCCAACTAATTCCCTTCATTCCGTTAATTCTTCAACAAACTCTTCTCCTTCAAAACCTCATCTTAGATCCTCAACTTCTTATACAACTGATGAATTTCATGATTTAGAAAAATTAGCTGGCTTTACAACAGATGATGAAGAAAAACATATCAATAATAATCATATCTTATTAAATAATATCCTTTTATCAATCTTGGTCATTTTAGCTGTATTCTGTTTAGGTTTAGGTATAAGTGGTTATATCGGTTCTTTAAATTTTACTCCTTCAATTAATAATTTAGATAATGATAATTATTCTCCAAATTTAGTTATATCTGATTATTTTAGAGATCAAATTAATAAGGATAATAATCAACTATTACAAAATGGTTTAAAGCAAGATGAAGAATTAAATA
>JAJLZM010000475.1:0-12155 GCA_030572235.1 Ambrosiozyma kamigamensis
CCTTAATTAATCCACAACCACTGAATAATTCAAAAAATAGTTCAAAAAATAATTCACTTATTAATTCAAGAAATATTTCAAGAAATACTTCAAGAAATACTTCAATAAATAATTATAATTCAAATGATCCATTTGATTTTGAAGTCACAAATATAAATACAACATTTCCTAATATGTTAAAATTTGCATCATCAAAAAAACAATCAATAAATTTATTTGATTATAATACAGTTTCATCAATTAGAAAAGTATTTTTAAAATTGATTACAAAAGCAAATGAATTTCAAAAATTTAGTATAAATGATTTTATAAAATTTTTAATAATTTTTAATGATAATTTACATGTTGAAAAATTATCAAATTTAACATTAAATTTAATTTTTTCAACTTCATTAAATGGTTTACAAAAATTATCTCCAATTATTTATTATATTAGTTTTGATCTGCAATTTTTTTCTAATGAAAAATCTATTATTGCTCGGTTATATTCTCTGGATGGTTTATTTTTTACTAACAATAATCAAAATTTACAAATAATTAATCAACCTGGTCAAATACAACTACAAACACAGGGAACACCTATCCTACCATCTCAGCAGAATATCATAATGAATGATCAGGAACAACAGATGCAGCTTAGACAAATACTACCAGGTCCTCTACCACCTCAACCACCACAACCACCACCACAACAACAAACTCAACAACAACAACTGCAAGCTTCACTTTATAAAGTCATGAATACTTTGGAATCATCCAAACCAAAAGATAGAAAAAAATCAAAGACTTCAACTTCAACTAAACAGAAGATGGTTACTTGTAGTTATTGTAAAACAAGAGGCAGATCCTCTTTGAAAACTTGGAAATTTTCAGAAAAAGGACAAATGTTATGTGAATCTTGTTGGCTATTTATAAAGATGAATGGTACATCACCATCGTTAAGAACTGATATCATTAATCCAAATTGGAATAAGCAAAGCTTTACACCTAATGTTTTCTCATTACCACAAAGTAACAACCAGAATTCATCTAATTCAACTCCTTCCAATTGTATTCAAGATGCATTAAATTCTTTACGAAATAATAGTGTTGATTCTAATAACAGTTTATCACCAAGTTTGCCTACACCTCAACGTACACCAAACATTATTGAAACTTCAAAACTTGAAACAGTTGCTGATATTAAAAGTAAATCAAAAAGAATAAAATGTAATATTCCAGAAGATCCAAGATTTGGTACATTAACAATTAGACAAGAAATGTTACAATTACCATTACCATTATTTCTTAAAAGAGTTTCAGAACTGAGATTTTGTAATGGAACATTTTTAATAACAACAATAAATGAAATTAAATTTACTTATCAATTAATTTTTAATTCTACATTATATGATGCTTTTCAATTTACACTTTCACAATTTATTCAATTTATGAGTTTTTTCGCATTTAAATTCAAACCAATTCAAGTTAAAGAAAATGCTATTTTATGTAATTGTTCTAATAAAGATTGTGAAGTTCAATATAGTATTACTTGTTGGCCTGATAAATCAGCATTTCAAATTAGAAATAATCTTGCTAAAAGAACAAATTTACAACATAATCATTCGCTATCGTTTGATATACCAAGTGAATATAACGATCAAACTAGTGCTACTAATTTTACTGGTACTACTGTTACTCCTACTATTGCTACTAGTGTTGCGACCACTGCCGCTACTACTCCTCGTATTGCTAATAGTGTTGCTGTTACTGTCACTACTCCTACCATTGCTACCAGTGTTTCTACAACCGCTGCTACTACACCAATTCTTACTACAGAAGCTAAATTTAATTCTCCAAGTTTATTAAAATCTAATAGTAGTAGTGGTGATTCTACTATTAGTTATCTTTCGCCTACTAGAAAAGAAATAATCAATTCTCCAAGTTCAAAGAATCTATTAAAATCTAATAGAGAGATAATCAATTCTCCAAGTTCAAAGAATCTATTAAAATCTAATAGTAATTCTAATAGGATTACTGCATCTACATTTTTTCAAGATATTTTCATAAATGATAGTGGTAGTAAGGTTATTCCATCTAATATACATGGTGTTGATGATTTTTCTTCAGATGAAGATGAAATTGTTGTTGAGACGATGAAATGGAATAAATAATGACGATATGATCGAACTAGAATACATACATATCCTTAAATAATTAATTAATGTTACGCTATTTAATCATATATAATTCCTTTGCTAGAGGAATTCGAAGTAATAATGAATGCTATAAAATTAAAAGCAGCCCATTTAATCCATCATGATCATGCAACGAGTACGTAGTGCACTTTCGAGAACCTAAATAATCTTCAATTAAGTTATAAATATTACAGTGATTCTATTCTTGAAAACAGCTGTCTCTGAAGAACAAAAACTATGTAGGTACTGTAGTACAAACTGTAACTTGCGGGTACACTTGTGGCTCAGCAACATTGCGCCACAACTGCACCGCCACGTCTTTCAGTTCAAATTTTAAATTCAGAACCTTTAGAAAACTAGTCTACATTCAGCTATAAATACGTCTTCTTCCAAGTCATTCTTTCCATGAAGAAGTTCTTTTCTTTATTTCAGAACAACGAAAGAGAGCTATCTGACTCTACCCTTTCAGATCACTCTTCTTCCACCTCTAAAATAACTAAACCACATTCATCTAACAACCAAATTTCCTTACTTCCCACTCCTGATATTATTGATACCGTTATACTTGAAAATCTTAATAAACTTCAAAGACAGCACAACAGACCTACATCTCCTTTACTCTCTTCAATATCCCCCTCAGTGACACCTCCAATAACAGCAACTCCTCTGAATTCTCCAATTAGAATCGTTTCACCAGAATATCCAAAAATCGCACCAACAACTCAAGTTTCGACAACTCAAACTTCGACAACAACAAACACTTCAACTGAAAGTTCTTCGGTTTCTTCTCCTATTAAGTCTGAATTTAGTGATAGCAGCTCAACTCCAATGGTTCATTCTGGTTCCAAAGCTTCTGCTGGTGCCATTACTGAGTCTACTAATGACCACATTCCATATCTATGGACTAAACGACTGCCATCTGCAATGCCTGTTCCTATTCCTGAAGATCCAATATTTGGTTTTCCTGCTTCTAGTTCATTTACGGCACATGATGTTATAAAGAGAACAAATGCTAAAATAGAAAAACAATTAGTCATTCCTAGTAAAAGATCTGATTCTATTAAAGAAACTTTTGAAAAATTATTTAATAATACAACAAATTCTACTTATAAATTTACAATGTCTCAATTAACTCAATTTCTGATTGTTTATGGTAACAGAATCAAGTTTAATAAATTTAAAGCTGATAAAGTTTATGGTAAATGTTCTTATAAAGATGAAAATGAAGCTTGTGATTATAGATTATCTTTTAAATATGGCTCTAACAATCAATTAATGTACGTTACAACTATACCTTCTTTTAAAACACATTCACACCCCTTATCATTATCACCAAGTCCAGAAGCATCTCTAGATCTTCCTGGTATCTCCAACACAAAATCAAATATTCAACCAACTAGATTTTCTCAACGTCAATTAAATAAAACTAATAGTAAACCTGGAATTTGGACTAAAAGAATGCAATCTGCAGATTCAGTTGATATCATTGAAAACTCAAAGTTTAATATCACTTTTTCTGAATCAGATACTTTTGCTGAAGTCACAGTTGCAATTAAAGATCTTAATCTTAAAAAAAGTATGATACAAAAATCTAATATTTCTTTAATTGATTCTACATTTGGTAATATTTATAATGAGATTACTGGTAAAGTTTATAAATTTTCTCCTTCACAATTTGCACAATTTTGGGTTATTTATGGATCTAGGTTCGGTGTTTTGGCATATTCACAAAGCAAATTATATTCATCTTGTTCAACTAGATCTTGTTTAGCTAAGTTTTGTTTTAATGCTGATTATGAAAGTAACAGTATTTATGCAATGAGATTAGACGGTCCAGCTCATTCACATGATGTTTCAGTTCCAAATAATGAACTAGTTGATCATCCTTTACATTCTAATTCTAATTCAAATACTCCAGTTACAAAATCAGAAATACTTAGAATATGTTCAAAGCCAATGAAAAAAGATAAATTTTCTAGATCATCAAAGAATAATATTTTAAATCCAGTTCATCATAAACCATCTCATAAACCAGTTCTACGATCCTCTAAGAAAGGTATAGTTAAAGTGAAAAAAGAATCACCTCCAAACTCAGACTCGGATTCAGATTCAGATGTTGATTCACCTTCAAATAAGCCTCCAGATTCATCAATGATTATGGTTTATCCACCAGTGTCTCTATTACTTAGAAGTAAACAACACGATAAAGTGCGTTTTTTACCTAAATCGAGCTTTAAACCTTTGGTTACACCTAAGAAATTCAAGCCTCCAAATGAGAGGTATTTTAAAGAAATAATATTTGAAGAATCCAAACCTCCAACAGCTATAGAATCATCTGCTGGTAGTACCGAACCAATGGAGGGGGTTATTACAGAATTAGATAAAGATAAAGAGAGTCAATTGACCAATTCAACTTTACCGTTAAACCATGATTCTAAACCAATTAACCAAAGTTCATCAGTCCCCTCTCAAAAGACTGCAATTTCTCCTTCAACTTTTAACCTACCAAGAAATCCTATACCGGTCTTATATTCTGAAAATCAGTCAAAAGAGAACCCATCTGATAGTATGTTTGAGCGTCTATTTTCTCCTATAAATGTCACCGAACATGAACCTGAAACAGGGGTATTTGAAATACCAAAGAATCCAATTATTGTTGATATTCCTTTTAATTCAAAATGTGCAATTGAATCTGATGATCAAGAAAATGTTTTTGGAAAAATCATGTTATTTTTAAGAGAAACAGATTTATCAATATCAGATGAATTTGTTTCAAAAGATTCATTTGATAAATCAATAGAAGCTTATCAAAGAATTTTTTATGGTTTTTCAAATAATAATTTTAGATTTGATATTTCTCAATTTGTTCAATTCTTATTAGTTTTTCAAGATGTTTTATCAATAATGACTTATTATGGTGATCAACAAAATTTAATGGATCTTAAATGTTCTGGCTTTAAAGAAAATGATATATTGAAAAATTGTGATGCTAAACTTCATTGTAATTTTGATCCTGAAACTAAATTTATTTTTGTTAGTTTAGATAAGTCTAATCCTCATTCACATGATGTGCTTATTCCTGATGTTAAATTTAATGGCCAGACAATTTCAACTTCTATTAAGTCTTTAAGTTCTCTTTATAGTACACTTAGAAGTGATGATCCATCTAGTCATGAAATCAAGAGTAGTGAAGACACTCATAAAGATTTGAATCATGTTGCTAGAGTTACACATCCAACTTTCAATACCAATGAAGAACCATCGAACGATATAGCTCCTGTTGATAAGGTTGCTGATTTAACTTCGAATATCAATGATAATGAAAATTCATCTAAAGATTTGACTTCCGATAAAGTATCCGATTCAAGCTTACAAATTAAATCAAGTGATATTAGTACTGAAACTGAAAATCATAACCAAATAACTGAAGGTATAATATCAACAGAGACACCAACAATTACTAAGGTGAAGAATAAATATGTGTTTAAAGATGATATTTACCATCATGCCGTTGTTGATTCAAGAGCAGCACCTTCCAGAAGTAAGAGCTCTAAAAGAAAGAAGAGAATGAGAGGTTTTACTATAAATACTTGGAGCACTAGAATGACAACAGCTGTACCAGTTGATATTCCTGAAAATGCTAAAATTCATTCTAAAACTAAGAAGAATGGAACACTTTTTGATATTTATAAATCAAGTTTGCTAGACACAACATCAATAAATAAGATTTCTTCCGATGCACTTGATTCAATTAATGAAACTTATAAAATATTATATACTTCTAGACCTGATCAAACTTATAGATTTTCAACTAATCAACTTACACAATTTTTATTAGTTTATAAAGCAACTTTTATGGTCAATGCATATAACGGAAAGAAAGTATATAGTAGATGTTCTTCAGTTAATGAAATTGATGGCAATGGTATTAAAAAAGAAAAAGAAAAAGAAAAAGAAAAAGTAAAAGGACTAATTGATGGATATCCTTTAGGATTTGGTCCTTCAAGATTTACTGTTAGTGAAGAAAAACGAAGAAGTGAAGCTAATCAATGTCAGTCAAGGTTTTCTTTCTTTTATGTTTCGGAGCAAGATTCTGTTTATGTTGCTAGATCAGAACCTGTTATGCATAATCATGAACCAACTTTTTTTTATAAAAATGAAGATAATAAAATTGTTCCAGCAGGAGATCAATTCTTAGTTAAAACTGAGAACTTACCTGAATCATCTGAAGTTGTCAATGATGATTCAAATGAAAAGAAGACTGATGATAATCAGCCAATTTTAATTTTAACAAGTCCAGATTCAAATGATCATGTGATTTACGATGGAAGTACAAATAATGTCTCAAATGGTGTCTCAAATAGTACATCAAATAGTTCTACTAATGTTAACTCTTTAAGCCATGTTAATTTTCCAGTTTCTTCAAGAAATGGGCTAACTGCAGCCCAGCAAGCCAAATTACTAGAGTTCTCTAAGAAGGTTATATTTGATGAAAGTAGTTTCAGTGAAAATGAACAAATTGATGTTGATTTTTTCCTCCAATTTATGGCTAATATGTATAACAAACTTCATAGGAATGAGCCGTTATAGTTCAAATGAACATTTTTTTTTCTTTTACTTTGATTTTATTTTTCTTTGATTTTATTTTTTTCTTTGTAAATTTCCTTTATTTATTTATTGCATTGTATTTTTTTTTTGATTATTTTGTACCATTACACCCTTTTTTATTTTATTTGCATTAAAACATTATATGTATTATATCATCAATCAAAATACTAGTATCATACTACGTATACTTTCTGTTTTTTCTTTCGAACGATTTTTCAGACGAACGTTTTCGGGTTTATATTCGGCAACTTCAACCGTTGGAAAAACTGAAATAACTTTTATCTTTTGAAAGTCTGTGAATATCCTTGATCAAAAGATAAAATTTAATATTGATTTGGCTACTCAAGGATGAATCATGGTGATTAACTTAAAAATCAGTTTTTCTGACTATTTTGCTCCAATTTAGGTTTTTGAAGAATTTTTTTCCATAAAAAATAGCTCTACAGACAAGTGATCAAAAGACGTGTAATTTCAGTTGGACATAAATAATTGATTGGATTATATGAATCTTCTGCTATCCCTCTTCATCCTCTCCAACTCAAACCACCCTTCCCTCCCGGTGCTCCCTGCACACAAGAGTCTCTGATTTACCCCAATCGGGAAAACTCCTTCTGCGTGCGTCGCACAGTTGATAACGCGTAAGACAAACCACCTATGAAAAGCCGTTTTCATGAACCAGTGCTATCCTTTATAAACCCTCCCAATTCTGCTTTTTCATTTCTTAGAACGTTCCTCTTTAACTTCATACAAAACAAGTTTTCAATCATATTTAACCCTTATATTATCACAGCTTAATGATGCCTCAAGTACAACAACCTAATCCTTTAAATCCATTGAATTTTAAGAACTCAAACGCCAAAACTTATTCGACTGATGAACCAATTCCTGTCGAAAGTCACCAAGATACTACTTTCACAGAAATAGATGTTTATTCTACAAATCATAAGGTACTTGAAAATGGTGTAAATGAACTTGATGATAAAGTTGAAGATATCCCAAATCAAACAACTTTAGTTGATGGATTTTCAGATGATGATGATGATGCTACCCAAAATGATAGTGAAGAAGAAGAAGAACCTACTAATGAAGAGGATACAACAGATGAAGAAGAATCATTATTGTTACAAAGATCAACCCCATTCACATGCTTCAACTCATCCTCAAAATTATACCAATCAACCAGAATAGTCACGTCTCGTACTGCTCCATCCATTTCCAATTATTCTGAACCTATTTCAAGAGATGCTAGAAAAGATTTAATATTGAAATTATTCCCTGAACGTGATGTGCCTGATTTGAAACTTAAAAGTATATCTATAACTAATTCAAACCAAACTCTAAAGAGAAAATTTGAATTAGAAGAAAATAATGCATCAACTCCAACTTTTAAAAGATCTAAATCATTAAAAAATATTATACATTCTCAAAGTAATTTACTCCATGGAACATTCAGAACAAATAATACTAATTTGGAAAACATATTAAACTCTAAATTCTCCAAACTTGAACATAATGGATTCGTTTCAATTCCTAATTCAAAAACATTCATAACAACTATTCCTTCATTAATGTCAGCTAAAGAAGCGTTTTTATACCTGAAGGTTAAAGCTGCAATGCATCCTACTGTTACAAGTACCTCAATATTATATAAAATTGACTCAATCATGGCTCAAATGTTTGATCCTTCAATTGATACAAAATTCAAATTCACATCTTCTCAACTTACTCAATTCTTATCTGTTTATGGCACATCATTTAATATTTCTTTCAATCATCATAATGATAATTATAGATCTCTTGTTTTAAAAACTATTTTTACTAGAAGAGATAAAGCTAGACTATTCTTACTTCATGAAATTCAACAAAAGTCATTGGATTTAAATACTATCAAGAAAAGAGAAGATATTAAATTTAAATTGGATAAAATAAAGAAATCTGAAGGTTGTATACTTTTAACTTTGATTGAAGACAATTCACTAATACAACTTGAAAGAGTTTCTCCATTCCAAACTTTCAGATCAATTTGATTAGACAATATACAACAATTATTAATATTTTTTTTCTCGTTCAAATTTGTTTTTATTTTAAAAGTCCCTCTATCCTATTTTTCATTTTAATATTTGTACTTATCTCCCTTAATTCTATTTTTTTTTGTATTGTTTAGACTCGTTTTTTGTTTTTTCTTGTTATTTGTTCTTTTTTTGTTACTTTGCTAATAACGCTTTTGCATAATTCAGTCCTAATAAGTAATAGTAAAACCTACTTTTAATTGCTCTCTTTACGTACGAAAACGCGCGTTTTGATCTTTTTTTTGGAGGTTTGTGGCGTACACGTCGATCGGCGCAGCGACGCGATAACGGCTAATTTAATTAATTAATTATCTTTTCCATTTCAAATTTCTTCATGAAATTAGATTATTCAATACAATGATTATAATAGATTTAGCTCAAGATGGACTCAGAGCTACCCGTCTTGAAAAAACACAAGCCAAATGAACCTGCAAACATCTCAACAGACCTTTTGTTCACTCAAGTTATGGTTGGTCTTCCGTTAGAGATATCAACTAAAATATGGTGTCCAATGTTACTAGACGCGTTTAGCTTAATAGAACTGGCAGACCTGATTGGTCAAAGTTCATATTTAGATTATATCATTCAATCAATTTTATCATCAAGAAAATTTCTAATTGAAAGATATCTTCCAGAAGGTGTTTTTATAACTGGAGAAAATCCTGAACATTTTTGGTTTAAAGTTGAAGGTGTCACTGGAAAAATGTCCACTGAAGATCATGAATTTGAATTGTTAGCTAAATTAATTGAATCAAGCCCTGTTTCAAATAAAACTATTTCATTCTTATCAATAAATTCATGGAAAAGAGACTTTAGTACTGAAATAATCAAATTTATTAAATCTTTCAAATATATTGAATCTTGTGGAGATGAATCATTATTATTAGAACCACCCGTTATAGATAAAGATCATTGGTTTCATTCAATTTCATGTTTGACTTTATATATCCATAGAAATTTTATTCGTTATGGACTCAATAAACCTTTTAAACCCTCATATCTCAAAACATATAAATCATTAAAACAATTAAATATTAAGCTTGATGAATTAGCTTCTGGTCGTTTGTTTTCTCTTCTGTACGATCATTTATTAGAATCTTTTGATTCATTTATACACATTGAGAAAATTATAGTATATTTTGATGCTTTATACTCAGATTTAGGTATATCGTTGCCAGATCCAGATTGTCTTGAGGAATTAAAAGAATTACTTCCAAATATACAATATGAAGTCCCGGTTCCTGATTTAGATGAGTCATTTGATCATGCGTTTATTAGCTATTTTCCAATATGCGAGAATATTGTAGCTTCACGTATATTAGTATGTCAGGGCATCAATCTTGCTGAATCATTTGAGTTTATTAACTTATTACCCAATCTATCTTCACTGAAGATCATTCTAAATTTTGAATATGTTGATCTTTTTAACTTTCCTCCCAAAGCTTTCTCTATTATCAACAACTCAATTAAAAATCTTGAAATAATAATATGTTACAGATTCATGATGATGCTAGATTTAAGCAGGCTTACTTCTTTAAATTCATTGTTAATTGAGAGTGATGTCGCAGGACTGAGTATGACTCTTCCTAAATCTCTTCATGATTTGACTTTGATTTATCTACCTCAATTATTCACTTTGGAGCCTGAGGGTTTCGTTCAACTAGAGAAGCTTGTCATACAAAACGAGGATTTAGATTTAACTGATTATTCATTACCATCATGTAAAATTTATGAAATTGAATTTAGATTGCCAGGAAATTTTGAATTGAGCCATTCTACCGGATCTATAATTAGTTCTATCCGTTGGGATACAACTTTAGTTACTTTCAATTTAGGTCAAGAAGGTATGTACAAGGAAATAGCAAGATGGCAAAGAATTGATTCAATAGATAGTTGCACTGAAAATATTGTATGGCTTTTTATTAAAACACAGAATTGGAAAGCTAGGGTTTCAATAAAAATACATAATAAAGAATATCAGCATCAAATGGCAACTTTCAATCAAGAAGTATTGAAATTGGCAAGCAAGACTTATGAAGCATCTGTTCCTGATCTTTCTGATTTTAATGATTTAATTGAGAATTTGAATTTATTAAATATTGAAATTTATTATAATTATTATAAAAAAGCAGTTGATATGAGTAAAGTTTCATTCGGTAAATTACAATCATTTAAAGTTATATTACAAAAATCAGATGAATTAATTAAAGTTGTGAAGTTAAAATTAAGAAAAGCTAGAATTAAATTTATACCAGATGATTTAAATAAAATTATAATTAAAAATTTAGACTATGATTTAAATGTTATAGTTCCTGACGAATTTCTTAAAACTTTAAATGAAATTGGGTTTGTTTCAAAAGATACAGATAGAAAAGATGAATTTGTATTTGAAGCCAACAGGCAACTAATTACAGTCATTTGAACAATTCTTAGTCTATAATGATCTTGAGAGTATTTTCAGAACATACAATATTCATTAGTTGAACAATGCATAGAAATCTACTCTTATGAAAACAAAAGTTTTTACTTTTTATATACTATTTTCTAGTTTTAATATCGATCAGTGATTCCTTTTAAATGTACTGCAATATTGTTCCCGCTCGCTCGGACCCGCCGATAAGCGTGAAGTTGAAAAGCAAAAATTAAACAGAGAAATCAAATCAACAGTTCAGAAAACTGCTTTTTTTTGCATAAGGTGTTCCCATAATATGATCAATGCTGCTTTTGCTAGTGGCCACCTACTAGTGACTACTATTGCCCAATGATTTTATCTGAAAGACACTATAAATCCCAAGTTCAAAGATTTAATGAAGATTGGAACTGTTTTGCAACGAAGAGAACCTATTTCGAAAATGTATTTAAGGAAACCAAAAATGAACTTATTATTAATAGAATCATTAGAAAAGATATCATTGAAGCAACTAATACTAATGAAAATATATATATGTGGAATTATTTTACAATGAGCAATGAGCCTTACCAAAATTATCACAAATCATCAAAACAACTGAGATCACGTTTAAACATTAGTTTGGAAACTAGAATGATACATTATGACTCTTACCTCAATCGTAAGCTCAAAGGTTATATTCGTATATTTAAACATCCTAAATCTTACAAGGATATAGGTGGCGATAAATTTCATGAACTTGAATATGCGAAATATTTTGATTCAATGCAATTACAACTATTCAAACAATTCTTTTTAGTTCATAATGATTTACCAATGGAAATCAAATTAAAGATTTTTGAGATAGTATTATGTAACCTTTTACGTCCAGAGGAACAAATAAAGGCAATG
>JAJLZM010000476.1:0-12072 GCA_030572235.1 Ambrosiozyma kamigamensis
TGGGATATTTCTCCATATAATCCAAGAAATTATAGTTTAATAGGAACAGCAAAACCTGTTTATTATGATCCAACCGCAATTCATCAACATCCATCTTTATCACAAAAACCTATTCAAGTTACAAGTCCAAAACTTGGTAATAATTTTTCAAGATGGGCTAAATCTGCTCAAAATCAAATGGAGATTACTGCTACAAAAGTTCAATCATTTGCAAGTGATGCAAATGATGAATTTGATCAATATGTTAATGATACAAAAAAGAGTATTGTTAAAAGTATGGTTCCTGGTGATATTCTTTAAACTCATTCATTACTATTAGTTTTTTTTTTATGTTTCTTTAATGTCTTATGATTTATCTTGCTACTTTCGTTTACTTTATGCTTTTTTAGTCTAATCTTTTCTTTATGGATATTTAATTACTTAAACAGTTTTAGTCGATCTAACAGTAAAATTTATTAGTAATGCATATAAAATTAGAAAGACTCTACTTCAGAAGTAAACAGAGAAAAGCCATGTTGCGTATCAAGCTTAGGAAATGAAACATTATGAGCATTTTTTGTAACTAACATTTTCTTATCTTTTGAAGGACATGCAATTATGTAAGAATCATAGTCATCATTGAGGTCAGTGTCATCAATTGTAACTTTACTTGAATAGTTATTGATCAAACGAACTGGTAATCCTAAGGACTCTTTGACCAGTGAAAATGCATCTTGATTAGTTTCATCTATATTGATCCCAAATAGTATCTTAAATGGAGTTATAATCTTTACTGTAAGTCCTTCTGTTTCTTTATTTAGTTCATAACCTTCCCATTCTGTGTTTTCTTCTTCTTCAGAAGCACAAATTATAGTCAATAATTCTAAACATTTTGGTAATGATTTCCAACCACGAACACTTGAAGATGATTTATTATACCCAATATCATAAACTGTCAAATGGAATAAACTTTCACAATTATCTAATGGCAAGTCTTTTAAGCAGTTGGTTTCTAAAGTAAGGAATTTTAAATTCTTTGGTAATACGAGTTTTGTTAGATCAGATAATGAACTATATGAGAAAACTGGGAAAGTTTTCATTTCTATAATTGAATTTGGTAATGAATTAAAACTATCCACATCTATAGTACAATCAAGTAACGAAACAGATTTTAAATTAACATACTTCGAAAAATCACATTGACTAATTATCCCACCTTCAAATATTAGCTTTTTAATTTGATTGTTTCCACCTTGATATCCATGAACTTCTTCAGCAATCTCAATGATAACTGTTCTAGGAAATATTGAAGATAAATAGTTTAAAGATTCTATATCATAAACAACCAACCTTTCTAATCTGCAAGTTTTGCAAACAGATATTGTATTATCGTTAATATGACCTTCTAGTTCTATCACTACTTTTTTAAATTCAGGTTGTAATAAAAGAGATCTTGCAGTTGGGTTATCAAAGAAACTAGTATGGACATTTAAAGCAAGAATAATATTTGGAACCATAGTTTTAATTTCTTCTAATCTTTTAAAATCTTCAAAGGAATCATCAATGGTAATAGTCACTTTGTTTAAATTTGGAAATTTATTATCAATAATATCATCCATTGCAGTTGCATCCAATTTGAATATTTCAACTGTTTTCTCATATTCATCAGGTATAATTTCAGCTCCTTCAAGATTTATAAGAACAACATTATTGGCTTTTTCACATAACGATTTAACAAAAAGAGATTCTTCTTTATATTCAGATTCAATAGTTGACACAAATTTACCTTCAATTGTGATTTTATTTATTGGAATATTATTTAAAAATTCAGTATAAATATGCAAATAAGAAAGATCAATATGAATAGGTTCATCAAGACAAATTGAATCAACTTGAAAAGTTTCTTGAGATATATTTTGATATTGATATGGTTGAAGATCACTATAATCATGATTATCCACATCTTCAGAATGATATGTGATTTCAAAGGATGTATAAATTGAACATAATTTAAGTATATCTTCGAAATAAATGAAATATTTTAATAGGGGGACATGTCTTAAACTGAACGCTAATATGATCTGTTGAAGTTCAAATGGTAAAGATGAAACAACTTTCAGGTAATCGTCTTCATATAGGGTTATCTTGCCACTAAATAATGATTCCAGTGCCATTGAGTTGTTTATGGGCAGACTAGTAGCATAATCAACGTTTTCTTCGAAAATTTGTGTTGTTGATTGATAATTTGATAAACGTTCGATCAGGGGTTGAGCCGCATCTCTATAAGCAGGTTTTCCAAATTCCAACTTTCCAACTAAATTTACATCCTTTATTATATAAATTGATTATTTAAAAGTACAAAAATTAATATACAAACTGAAAAAAAATCATTCCCTTTGTGCAAGCATCTCATCTTTAAGTGATTGCTCTGTTGCAAGTATACATGAACCACTTGGAAGCTGTATAGCTTTCACAAAAGATGTACCTCCTTTATTCTTGGAAGACAATTTGGATAGGGTTTCTCCGGGACAGGCAACAAAATACTTCGAACCAATATTTTTAAACCTGACTCTTTTAGAAATATTTTTAACTATGATGAATTTGCAAGCAGATTCAGCAGAAACATTTCTTGATCTCTCACGCATATGGACTGGAGTTATTCCATCTAGTAGAAGCATACAATGACAACCTCTAATATGAATAATTAGATCCATTTTTTCAATTCTATCATTTAG
Organism: Ambrosiozyma kamigamensis; assembly: GCA_030572235.1. Taxonomy (NCBI): domain Eukaryota; kingdom Fungi; phylum Ascomycota; class Pichiomycetes; order Pichiales; family Pichiaceae; genus Ambrosiozyma; species Ambrosiozyma kamigamensis. The sequence continues at coordinate 2,715 of JAJLZM010000476.1, forward strand.
AGTCATCCCAAAAAGTATTTCACCTAATTCTCTGCTCTCTTTTGTCACATTAATAGAAATTTTCTCTAAACAACTTGGAAGACTTTCCCAAACTGGAGAATCTGCATCTGTATCCTCTATAGAAGCAGATAATTCAATTTGTTTTAGTCTATGACAATTTGAGAAATCAAACTGACTCAACTTTACTCTCATTTGAAACATAACTACTTCAAGACCTTTTGGAAGACTATAAAACTCCGACTTAATATCGCTAACTTTGGAATCAATTATTAAAACCTTTAATGAATCTGAAAATTTAGTTAAGGAAACAATATCAACTGACTTGCTTGTAATCTCTATTTCATTTAAAAGGGGTAAATTTCTGAAATCATAATTTTTTAAATCTGCAACTTTTACAGACATTTCTTTAACAGACGAATTGACTGGAGTAAACTCATGTAAAGCAATATCTTCCACATCAACCACTAAATTATATATATGCAATCTGGAAATATGCTCTAAGTAATTCAAAGATGGTTTTTCAGTGAGATGTAATTGATCAATTTCTCCAGAACCTAATATATCGATGATTTTCTTTGTAATAGGACTACAAATATATTTTATTTTAAAATTTATTTCCCTGTTTGATAACAACTTCTTAACATCATTTCTTTCAAAAAAATCTCCAGAAACGCTAAATTGAACGTTTAATTTGCTAACAACATTATTCAACGATGGTAAAAGTTCAAAATCTAAACCTGGTGCATCTTCATCATTGATATGAACAGTAATGCCTTTTAAAGATGACAAATTATTTGCATTTCCACTTAATGTAATCAATTCTTTTATAGCAAGGTTAGTTTTAATACCATAAATTTCAACTATGTTTGAACAGGAAGAATAGAGAAGACTCATTGACTCCAATTCTTCAATAAATATTTTTTGTGATCTATTCATTAAATGGGATAAAAAGGTTGCTAATGAAAAGTCCTTAGAAGGATCAAAATTGATGGAATATCCATATACTGTAACTTTGTAAATAGGAACACACAGAAAAAAAGGTAATTTTTCCACAATATCTCTCCCATGAAAATAAATGGGTTCAACACAACTTGATTCAACTAAGAATGAATCTGAAAAACCATAACTATCATCATCTATTTCCATATCAGAATCTTCATCAGAAGGGTCTTTACGCCCTTGAGTAATTGAAAACTCTGTGTATGGTCTATAATTATTTAAGATGTCAACAAATTGAGCAAAACTGGTTAATAAATCAACATGATTCAAACTGAAAGCTATGATTATTTGACGTAGCTCAGTTGGAAGGCCGGTTACAAAGTCGATGTATCCTTGGATAGACATGGTTCCTTTTGTAGTTGTTTTATTAGTTGAATATACACTGTAGTGATAAGAGTAACAATTAACAATCATTTTTTTGAAACATATTAAAAAGCCAATCCGCCGCTAGAACGCCACTTCAGCCGCTGACAGCGCGTCGATCGACCTTATGGCATGGGCATGGTGAGCCGCGCGTCGAGGATTTTTTGATTTAATTAATTAATTAATTATGATCACCAAAGAAGACAACAATCAAAGATTCAAAGGGATCAATTGATAATACCCATCAAATCCAACTTTTCCTGTCTCTAACTACTAGAAATATTAATTATGGAGTTGTTCCAAAATTTCATGAGCACTCCGGGTGCTTCACAGAAAGAAGTGGAAGATTCAATAATGACTTTAGTGGACAGACTCTCTCATTCAACTTTACTATCAGATAGAAGAGCAGCTGTTTTAGGCCTCAAAAGTTATAGTAGACAATATAGAGAAACAGTTATTGCAAATGGATTGAAACAATTGGTTTTGACGTTACAAAAGGATTCAGAAGATGTTGATATGGTCAAAGCTATCTTAGAAGCATTATTAATTTTATTCATTAGAGGTGAAGGTGATCAAGATCAAACTAGAGTTTGGATTAGTCAACAATCAAGAGTTAAAAATGGTAAATATCCTTCTCCTACATTATTAGCCAATGAAGATCAATTTTCATTCTGGATATCTGATGAATTAACTCAATCTGTTATTGTTATTGATCTTTTAATTCAATGTTTAGGATTAGGTGATATTCATGTCACCTTATATTCATTACAATTATTACAAGCATTGATTTCAACTAGACCTCATAGAACAAAAGAATTATTTTTGAAATCTCCAGCTGCAATTGATACTTTATGTGCCACTTTGGATACAACCTTTGATCCTATAAGGAATGAATGTATTTTATTAATGATGGGTGTAGTGAAAGATAATGCAAATATTCAAAAGATAGTTGGATTTTCAGAAACTTTTAACAAACTTTATGATATAATTGAAGTTGAAGGTGGGATCGAAGGTAACATTGTTGTTCAAGATTGTCTTTCATTAATTGCCAATTTATTAAAATATAACTCTACAAATCAACAAAATTTCATTTTACAAAATTGTCTTCCAAGATTAGCAAAATTAATTGAACAACCATTAATACACAGTGAAGCAGGTCCAATAATATGGAATGAGCAAAGACAACAAAACTTAATTTCAACTTTGGAAACAGCAAGTCTATTTGTATTAGAAGGTACTCAAGGTATAGCTGATAATCAAACTAGTTTATTTGATTCACAAATTTTAATGGTTGTTTTAAGACTGGCTTTTTCACTTCGAATTCCAAATCAAATAAGAGCAAATGCATTATTAACAACTGCTGATATCATTAGAGCAAACCCTGATATCCAATTTGAATTTTCTAAAATTGATGTTCCTTATCTAGATCCAGGTTTACCTGATGCTGCTCAAAAGTTTGATGAACTTCTTCCTGTTACGGTAGCTTTATTAAATTGGTGTTTATTTTTGAATTCTGTCCATTTGTTTAATTTAAGAGTTGCTTCAAGTGTTTTGTTGCATGCATATTTTCTAGATAATGATGAAGCTAAATTTGCTTTCTTGAATGATCAAAGATATAGTTTCTGTAGACTACATGGTATTCCCGTTAGTGATAGTGAAGAAGAAGACGGTGAAGAAGAAGACGATGATGGAGATGAAGTTGAAAATAATGATGAAAATGAGCAAGATGATACATCAAATGGAAAGGCAAATGGAAACGTTGCAAATGGTGATTCCTCTATTAATGATATAAGCTCAAAACATTCAACACCAAGTCTACCCGATCCTAGCCCAAGAGATGGTAATTTATTTCAAACTTTGGTCAACATTGATAATACTACGCAATTGAATCCATACAAGGTTTGGTTTGCCATTGTTATTCTATTATATGTTTTTGAAGATTATGATGAAGGTAAAGAGATTGCAGCCAAGATAAAAATTGGCGATGCTGAAGCTGATGAAGATGTTTTAAGTATTATTGAAGCTATTGGTCAAGCGTTATGCCAAAGTTTAAATTTCCGTGATCCTAGAACTTCAATTGCATATTTGATGTTACTTTGCGTTTGGCTTTGGGAGGATTTCGAGGCTGTTGATATGTTTTTAAGTGATCCATCAATATTAGATCAATTGTTAGCCTTTTTGATTGAAAGTACACATGATAATTATATGTTACAAGGTTTAATAGCTACACTTTTAAGTAATGTTTATGAATTTAGTAGGCAAGAGTCCCCTATTTCTAGAGCTCAATTACATAATATTTTAACTTCTAGAATTAGTGAAAATTCATTTAGTTTAAAGATTCAACAATTTATGCAATCACCTGAAGTTTTACAATTTGATGAATTAGCTTGGTTAGATCCTAAGAAAGATGATACCAATTTACCTCATGTTTATTTTGATTCAATATTTATCATGTTAGTTAAAGAAAATAAGGCTAGAATAAAAGGATCAATTGGCCATGATGTTAATTCTAAACCAGTTCGTAATTTAAATTATGAATCATATGAAAAGGTTAAAGAAGAATTATCAGAAACTAATAAAGAATTTTCTCAATATAAAACTGAATCTGAAGATCTATCCAATAGAAAAAGTGAAGAAATTAAGAAATTAGTTAGTGATTATGATGAATTGTTCAAAAAGTATGAAAAAACAGATCTTGAATTGAGCAATTTAAAAGAGATTAATGAAAAGTTGGGTGGTGATTTTACTAAAAGTTCAGATGAAATTTCAAGACTATTATCAATCAAACGTGAATTAGAATCACAGTTAAATAAGCTAGGATATCAATATCAAGAAGCAACACAAAAGATAAGTTCATTAGAATATAACAATAAACAATTGACTGATAGATTAACTAATGTTGAGAATTTGAAAACTAATGCTGAAAATGGTATCAATAAAATGAGTAGAGAATTAATGCAATTAACTAGAGATGGTGATTCTAAAGAGAAAAAGATTAAGAATTTAGAAAGAGATTTTAATAATTTAACTAAGAATCATGAAAGATTAGAAAATCAACATAAGACTCAAATTAAACAAAAAGAAACTGAAATTGTTAATTTACAAAAGAGAGTTAATACTTATATTGCAGATTTAAAAAATGGAGGTGAAAAATATTCATTATTGCAAAAATCATTCAATGAACAAGTTGAAAAATTAAAACTTTCTGAGAATAAAAGTGAACAATTTATGCTTAAACTGAGACAAGCTGCCGAGTTTGTTGAAAAATTAAAGAATGAGAAGGATACTAAATCTAGAGAAATTAATGATTTAACTCAATCTACTTCAGTCCAAATTCAAGAATTAAAAGATAATCATGATTTGTTATCAAAAGAAAGAGATGAATTATTGAATAGAAATAATGAATTAAATAAAGAATTGTCACAATTGAAAGAAGAATTGGCTAGTGCTTTTGAAAGTTATACTGGATTACAAGAAGAAACTAATAAAGAAATTGATGAATTGAAATCTACTGTTACTAAATTAAATTCCAAGTTGGAGATATCTGAGAATCTGAATAAAGAATTGGAAACCAAATTGGTTGGACTTGAAAAAGAATTAAAAGATCAGGATAATTCAAACTCTGAAAAGATTACTTCTTTAGAAAAGGAAATCGATGATTTGAAAGATTCTAAAGCAGATGTTGAAAAGAAATTAGAAAGTTCTACTGATGAGTCAAGTAAAGCTATAGCTGAACTAGAAGAGAAGATTAAATCATTGGATTCTGAATTAGTTGAAAAGAATGATGAATTGGCTAAGTTAAAATCTGAATTAGAAACTACTCAAAATGAAAGTAAAGATCTTCAAGATAAATTAGCTACTCTTGGAACAGATTCTGAATCAATTAAAAGAGAGGTTGAAGTTAAGACTAAATTGGTAGATGAACATAAATCCACAATTTCTGAACTTGAACAAAATATTAAAGATTTGAACAAAACTAATTCTGATAATGAAAGTAAAATTAAAGAAGAGTTGGAATCTGTTAAGAGAGCACTTGTTGAAGAGAAGGACATTTTATTAAAAGAAAAAGAAGAAGTTCAATTAAAATTCAATACTAAATCTAAAGAAGTTACAGATTCTAAGAAGAAATATGATACCTTAAGCAAATTGTTGTCTTCATTGAAAGAGAAGATTTCTAGATTAGAAAAAGATAAAGAAGAACTACTGGGTGATTCATCTGAGCAGGTTTCTGCTTTAGATTCTGATAAGAAAGCTTTACAAGGACAATTGGATTCACAGGCTGAGAATTTTGAGAAAGAGAAAGAAGTTTTAGCTGGTAAATTATCTGAACTTGAAACTAATTTGAAAGATAAAACTGATGAATTAGAAAAATTAAATTTATCTCATTCTACTTTATCTGATAAGATCAAAGGTCTTGAATCTGAAGTTAGTGATAAATCACTTTTAGCTGATTCACATTCTAAAAAAGTTGATCAAATTATATCTGAAAAGAAAAGCTTGGAAGGTGAATTAGAGTCTGTTACTAAGAAGTTAAATTTAGAAATCGAAGCTGGTAAAAATGAATTGGATAATTTAAAATCAGATTTGAAATCCAAAGAAGTGGAAATTAGTAGTTATTCCAAAGAAAAAAATGAATTAGTTGATAAAGTGAAGTCTTTAGAAGATGAATTAGAAGAGAAATTGAATAAATTCAAAGTTAATTTGGCTGAATCTGAAGAGAAGATTAGTGGTTTATCCAATGAAAAAGAAAAATTAAAAGTATCATTAGAAGATTTCACAAAGAAAGAAGCTAGCATATCTAAAGAACTAGAGATGACTAAGAAAGAGAATGGAGCTACATTATCAACATTAGAAACTAGTAAAGCTGAGTTAGAAAACAAAATTAAAGATTTAGAAAAGCAATTAGAAGCTACTAAGCTTGATTCGGATTCAAAAATACAATCTCTAACCCAAGAATTAATTAGAACAGCTTCAGAGAAAGATACATTACAATCAACTACAGAGGCTACTGTAACTGATTTGAAATCAGAACTCAAGAAATTAGAAAAGAAATTTGATCAGACTGTTCCTAAAGAAGAACTAGATGATATGATTATGCTCATGAGTGATTTGGATGATAAGAATAAACAGCTGAAAAAGAAATTAAAGGAATTGGGTGAAGAAGTTAGCGATGATGATGATGACGATGATGATGAAGACGACGATGACGAAGAAGATGAAGACAGTGAAGAGTAATTAATTTAGTAATTTGTTTTAATGTGTATAGATTTGGTTTTTCAAAAGTACAGTCATATTTTTTAATAATATAATTGATCTAATAGATCTAATAGAATCAATGTATGTAGTCAATCTTTATCATTTGATTGTAATAGGATCAATGAGATTCAATATACCATTTAATAGCATTAATGATATATGAACTTTTTTAACAAGAGACTCAAGAGAGTCAAAATAGAGCTGACACTGTTTCCTAAAAGAGCGAGCATAAAAATCAAAAGTTTCAACAACAACAACAACAGGCTGCCAACAGCTCTTTCAATTATCGATTTCTGTTTTCACCCTAGTCCAATTGTTTATGTTTCAGACACACTGAAACTCTTTATGGTTTATACTAAGAGGAAAAGAAGCTCATCTCATATCACTTAATAATGATTAGTATTATACAATTTATACTATGCTTAAAAGCTAAATAAAAACCAGAAGGTTTTAAATTGATAGAAATACTTGATAAATAATTGAAAGCTAGCAGATATACAAGTCTATAATATTAACACTAACTATGAATCAGTGTGATACAGTGATACTCAAATTCAATCTATATGTAGCAATTAAATAATTATTGAGCAACCTTATGATTTGAACATCAGCTTACATGAACTTGCATATATATGAAAACTTTTAAAATGAAACCATTTTTCCTTGCTTCGATCATATAGATTGAGTTTGATATACTACATCATATACTTCAAATTAAAGAAAAAGATATATATAAGATACAATGAATCGTCAAATTCAAATAGCAAATAGTTCGAATTCCACAACAAGTGAAAATAATGATGATAATGAGACTTTCACAAATCCCCTAGAGTTTATTAATCTAAAGGAATTAGAAGAGTATAATCATAATAACACAGAAGAAGAAAATAATTCAATTAAAAAAGAGGAGAGTTGGTTTTCTCAATTTACGAATAGTTTTAAAGGTGCTCCACAACCATATTTTGATCAAGATTTAAATCAACAACAGAGAGTAAGACTCGTGGCTGCAAATTCTCCTTTAAAGAGAAAATTGAAAGCTAGACATCTACAAATGATTGGTATTGGGTGAGTATAAGATTACATTTGTTCTCTATTTATTGTTGCATTATAGTATAATACGTTTTACTAACCCTTTATGATTTTATTTTAAAGAGGTGTTATAGGTACAGGTTTATTTATTCATACAGGTGTTTGCTTAAGTGATTCTGGACCCGGAAGTCTTGTAATTTCATGGATAGTAACTGGTGTTATTCTTTATTTTATGGTATGTCTTACTGTGTAATATTCATGTTGAGTAATATAACCATTATACTAACACTCTTTAGATTCAAGCTCTTGGTGAACTAGCTGTTGCATTTCCAATTTCAGGCTCTTTCCTTGAATTTAATAGTAGATTCATTACTCCAAGTTTGGGGTTTGCCATTGGTTGGATTTATCTTATTGATTGGCTTATTGTGATACCTTTAGAGTTAGCTGTTGCGGGTTCAGGTTTTTGTTTTTGGGATATAAATGTTAATGCAGCTGTTTTTGTTACTATTTTTCTTATTATTGTTATTTTCATAAATTTATATGGAGTTAAAGGTTTTGGTGAAGCTGAATATATCTTGTGCTTAATTAAAGTTTTTGCACTTATAGGATTTATTATTATGGGTATCTGTTTAGTTTGTGGAGCATCTCCAAATGATACAGGTTACATTGGTGGTAAATATTGGCACCATCCTGGAGCTTTTAATAATGGATTTAAAGGTACTTGTTCTACATTTACAACTGCTTGCTTTAGTTATTATGGAACTGAGGTCATAGGATTAGCTGCTGCTGAAACTTCTAATGTTAAAACTACACTTCCTAGGGCTACCAAACAAGTATTTTGGAGAATTACAATCTTTTATATTGTTAGTTTAACACTTGTTGGATTACTGGTTCCATACACTAACCACGGATTACTGAAATCTTCTTCTTCAGTTAATGCTAAAGGGTCACCTTTTTATATTGCTATTAAGGATGCTGGAATAAGTGGGTTGCCAACTGTTATGATTGTTATCATCATGGTTGCTGTTATTTCAGTTATCAATACTTCAGTTTATGTAACTTCTAGAACAATGTCATGTTTAGCTGAACAAGGGTTTGCTCCAAAATGGTTTGGATTTATTGATAGAGCTGGTAGACCAACAGTTGGTGTTTTAGTTAGTTTAGCATTTGGTTCATTGGCATACCTTTCTTCAAGCTCTGTTAGAAGTGATGTTTTCAATTGGTTACTTTCATTAAGTTCTCTTTCAGCAATTTTCACATGGTCTGGAATTTGTATTTGTCATATTAGATTTAGAAAAGCTCTGAAACTTAGAGGCAGAAATACTGATGAACTCCCTTATCTTTCACAAACAGGTGTTGCTGGATCATATATTTGTCTTGTATTGATGTTTTTAATGTTAATTGTAGAATTTTGGGTTTCTCTTTTTCCAATTAATGAATCTACTGCTAGTGTTACTGATTTCTTTAAAGTTTGGCTATGCCTACCAGTGTTTCTAGTCTTGTGGCTTGGTTATATGGTCTGGTATAAAGATTTCAGATTATATATCAAAACAAAAAATATTGATATTGATAATGGAAGAAGTTATACTGATTATGAATTAGCAAAGGAAGAGGTTGCAGAAGAAAGGGCTTATCTTGCTTCCATGCCATTTTTATATAGAACTTACAGATGGTGGTGTTAATTTAATTTATTGATTGAATACAAGTTATA
>JAJLZM010000477.1:0-12021 GCA_030572235.1 Ambrosiozyma kamigamensis
ATATAGTCAAGTTTTCTGATCCTTTCATTTGGTTTGATATTAGATATAGTTTTGTCAACAATACTAATGTTCTTACTTCATTCTGCTTTTCTCTTGATTATGACCCAAGCTATTGTATTAAAGACAAGGAAATTTTCCCTAAACGATCTTTAATACTATTTCGAAATGTTAAAAAAAGTGTTAGATGGTTTACATTTTCTGTTGCGGGAAGAGAAGATAAATTTGAATTCATTAAAGAAATGGCAAGTTCAGCTAAAAAATTACATGTTACTGGTTTCAATAAAGTTACCAAACTAGTGAGAGTTAACAGAAGCAAAATTTATGAATTGACTGTACCATTAATTGAGGAAAAGAAACAAAAAAAGAATGTGAATAAGCTAATCAAAAATTTAAAATTATTTAAAAATCTTGAAAAAATAAATTTGATAATAGCAGATAATTTCCAAAGTTTTGATGAAGTTAAAAATTTGAAAATCCATTTTAAAAAAAATATTGAAATTTTTTTAAAGGGTACTAAATATTTCAGTTTCTTTTTAAATTCTAGATTCCAAAAAATTTTAAGTTATAGGGTTCCAGTAAAATTGATCCAACTTAGTGATCAGCATGACATTTTATTAGATATTCATATTGATGAAATAAATAAACTTGATGAAATTATAACAACTATGATTCAAAAAAGTACCTCACTCAAATTGATTTCTAAAATTCAATGTAGAATGATACAGTGCACCGTTTCTTCATTATCATGGTCAATTGGTAATCATGACTCTTTGATTTTCAATGAAATACAAAAAAAAACTATTCAGAAATTAGTATTACGACTAAAAGACACAGTTATATGCAAAATCAATCTCCTTGGATTTAAACGATTGAAACAAATATCAATTGATAGTAACTTTACTGATTTAAGTTTATTGAATTCAATCCCGCCTACAACTTATCATAGATGTGTTTACTTTAGATGGAATACGCCAGCTGAAGAATGGGATGATCTTGCTAATACATTTGATCAAATGAAACACCCCGAATATTTCAAATTAACATTAAACGCAAAACATCTTAAACAAGTTTTTCATAATAGAATCGAGTTCAGTGAAACTGAAAAATATGCTAAAAATGCTTATAGGTATGACAAAAATCATTGGTGGATGAATTTGAGGAAACGCAGACTGGTACTGGCTGGATAATTTGAAACTTTCATACAGGAAAATTGACTAAAAAACAGACTTTTCCACATCTATAATAGTAAATAAATATACATTAATTATATAATTTGAGTTAAAAATCATTTAATTACCTTCTTTATACATATTAAGACTAACAACAACCTTTTAAAGTCACGTAGAATTATTGTAAGAGTAATCAATATGTTAAGTTATGATGACATAACGTAGATGTCTAATTAATAGGATGGTCTTTTTCCATTTCCATTTCCTAGTGCATGATTTTGATGTTAGTGTTACTCTATTAGGAGCTATAAGATTATAGTGAAATGGACGCATTGAACTATTGTTGGCTTATAGCCGTCCGGTAGTAATTAATGATATTATAGTAATAATAGTATGGTAGCTATATTTATATCTGAGGTGTTGTTGGTTTACTATAGTTCAATCAGCTCAATTAATGGGAATTTTTTTAATTTATCTAAAATATTACCCGATCAAAGGGTCTTATCCCCGACGCGCTTTGTCTGCTTAATAATGTTGTCCATGCTTTGCTCTCAGACATCCTTTAACTATGGATGAATTTCTTGCTGGTGTGCATTTTCAGATCATATGGGAATACGGACAGTTAGTTCAAAGAATGTTCGCAAATCGTATCAGAGTTTCGGTTTCAGTTAATAATCTAAATCAAATCGTTATTGGCATTACCAATAACATTAATACCAATAACAATAATTAATAAAAAATTAAAACAGGAATATACGCTGAAGCTATAATAATAATTATTTATATTACTTATATATAATGAATTTTATAATCGCAAATGACTAATGGTATATGGGTTATTTCTTACTTTCACCCCTTCTATAGATTGTAGATTGTACTCAGTAGAATATGCAGTTACTGGTTAACTTACTGTATTATATACGTACAGAGCGCCAAATTCGACTTTCTAAAAAATTCAAACCAAATAGATTGACTAAGATAGTATATTATATTAATAAGTTAAAAATTGAAATAAAACACGTAACAGATAACATTTATAACCAAATTCAACAGATGAAAAATCAAAACCCCAAATACTTAAAGTTATACTATCAGTTATTAAAAGATCAAATTTCGTTAATTGAGGTTATGTACGTGCAATTTATTTTAGAAATTAGATCCACTTTGTATTGAAAAGATGCTGTGTTTTTATTGATTAAACTTATTGACCTTTCTAAACTTGTTGTTGAAAACGATGATTCTGGATCAGAAAAATATGAAAGTTCCATTGCTGAAGAAATACCAGGAAATAATAATGTTTTTAAATGAATTGATAAAATGGAATATCTGAATATGTTTTATTAAAGATTATTTTGATACCATTTTATAAAACACGTGGTAATATATCTTCTAAATTATGAATATAATACCAGTTAATGCTCTTATAACAGTAATACTTAAGAAACATTAAACTGACAAAAAATGAGTTATTACCATATTATAACCACAAAACATGAAACCACAAAATATCAGTTAAACAGTAGTTTGAAAAACACAGTTGTTTGATTAGCTATCATTAGTTTGATTAACTAATACTTTGAATTCACTGTCAGTAATTTCATTAAAACTTTCAAAATTATTTTCATTTATTCTCTAATAAATCTAATTTATTACTTCATTTATCAATATTTAAATCCATTTCATTCAATCCACCATATATTTGAGTTTTCGTAAATATGATTTCTTTCAAAATCAGTTAATAGAGTTATACGTGATTTTATCAAATGTTGGTTTTAATTGTTTGATAGTCAGATGTTTTGAATACTGTACATTTGAATTTTGAACTTGATCATCTAATTGATTTTTAATTTATTATGTTGAATTAGCTAAGCAAACCTTATATATCGTCAATCATATATTGTAATATCAACTTACCACCTTATTAGTTTAATCTCTTGTATTAAGCTTATTTCGCTGTTATTTGTGATTCTAGTATATTTAATATATTATCTAATTCTAATGATTTAACACATGTAAACAAATCATGATAGTCAAATTTTGTTTAATTTCTGGACCATTACTTTGATTGAATTTTCATGAAGTTAAAACTGTTAAATAAACACTCATTTATGAATCTTCAGATTATTAATAACGTTGTACACTGGTACTTCTATTTTTGAATCATTTATTTCTTTACCATCATGAAAAATACTACCAATTTACTACCATCTTTTAAACAGTAGTTCATTTATTTAATTATGAATTTTTTTTATAGAGAGAAAATTTTTTAATTTTTTTTAGCCTGGAGGGCCTGTGGAGGCCCTGGATCCGTGGGAGCGGTTGTTTCCGTTTTGGGAATTTCCCAGATAAGGATAAGAAGACCTAGCTTGAAGACTCTGAAGAGTGATGGTAAATCAGGTAAATCAGAGAGTTGGAAAAGTGTACGTTACTTCTTTCTTAGGTTACACAATGTCTCAGATCAATGTCTTGGTGATTGGAGCAGGAGTCATAGGACTAACAACTGCTCTGCAACTCAAGAACAAGTACGGTGACTTAATCAACTTGGAACTGGTTGCAAAAGATTTACCTGGTGATAATGATATTTTATACACAAGTCCAAAAGCTGGTGCTCATTGGGTATCCCATTCAGATGAAACTGATCCTGAATTAAAAGAATGGCATTTGAAATCCTATAAAAAATTCATGGAATTATCAAAATTAGATGACACTTGGATTAAACCAATGGATTTATATGTTGGTTTAATTAATAATGATAAGAATACACCAATTCCAATCTTTCAAGAACCTTATTATAAAAATGATGTTTTAGATTATGAATATTTAGAATCAAATAATGAAAAATTTCCAAATGTTGTTAATTTATTTAAATTTAAAAGTTTTACAATTTCAACTTCATTTTATTTAAATTATTTAATTAATCAATTAATTAAATTAAATGTTAATATTAAAAGATTAAAATTTAATAATTTAATTGATTCAAAAAATTATAAATTTATTAAAAATAATAAATTACCAAATTTTATAATTAATTGTACTGGATTACAATATAATTTTTTAAATGATTGTAATGATTTAAATTTATATCCAATTAGAGGTCATACATTAATAATTGAAAATCAATTATCATATCAAGTTTCATTTGATTATTTAAAACCTTTTGAAAATGGTGAATTTTTAATGTGTTTTCCAAGAAAAGAAGGCGGTGCAATATTAGGTGGTATTTATGATGATCATTCAAAACCATATGATCAATCAATTCATAATGATTATGTTGATAGATTATATACAAATTCTAAAGAATATTTACCTGAATTAGGTGAGATTAAATTAATTAAACATAATCTTGGTTTTAGACCAGGTAGAAAAACTGGTCCAAGAATTGAATTAGATTCATTTGATAATTCAATTATTCATAATTATGGTTTTGGTAGTTTAGGTTATATTGAAAGTTGGGGTTCTGCTGATAAAGTTATTAAAATTTTAGATAAACAATTAAATAAATCTAAATTATAATTTATATTATTTATATTATTCATTTTGCATTTTATAATCAAAAAATTCATATTAGAAAAACAGTTTTATAAGTATATAGTAAAATTAAAAAAAAGACAACATTCAAGAATTAAAGCAATTGTAGTTAATAAGTTTGTTTAATCATCATTTCTAGAAAAATCAAATTGTTGATATCCACTACTGATAAATGCTCTATCAATGTATGAATTCCATAATTTCTTAGCTGTCTGAATCTCAACATGGTCTTCTCCTTCTTCTTCTTCTAATGATTTTTCTTTACTTCCATTTTTCTTTTTCTTGTTTTTCTTTTCATCTTTCTTACTCTTCTTCTGTTTATTCTTTTTTGAATTAGGACTTGATTTACCCATATCTCTAGCCAATTTAATCCAATCATTAACTAATAAACCATCCATTTGATAATTATCATCATCAGTTGAATATTGAACTTCATATTCTAATTCCCAATCATCATCATTAGATTTAATTGAATCTAAATCAATAAAATATTGTGTATATCTTTCAGGTGAAAATAATTGTGGTGAATAACCAGGACCTAAGGTTAAATTAACTGGCATAATTGGTGGAATTGTTTTATCTTTTGTGACCGGAATTAATGATTCTTTATAAATTGCATCATCTTTATTTAATCCTTCAATAATTTCAGCAATTTCATCATCTTGAGTCATTTGAATTTCTAAATTATTAAAAAATTCATCCCATGATTCAAATTCGTTAACTTCCATTTGTTGTTCTTCTTCTTCATTAAATAATGTAGTAATATTATATTCCCAAACTCTAAAACCAGGATTATATGTAGGTATAACAGATGCAGTAACATGAGCAATTGAATATCTTTCACCATAAACACCAATTTTTTTAGTTGATTTTTTAATAGTTGTAAATATTAAATCTCTAATATCTTCTAAATATGAAACTTTACCTTGTGGTGCATTATCATATCTTTTTGATTTATCATTAATTAAGAAATCATCATCTTCATCAATTAAACCCATTTCTTTATATAATTCTAAATCATTTTCAAAATCAAAATCAAGTTCAGAATCATGATCATAAGTTTCAAAATTTAATAAATTAGCTTCATCATTTAAACCTTGTAATTCTAATCTTGATTTGATTGATTTCCAAGATTTAACAGAATCTAATGGGAAAAAATGATCAATATTCATATGACCATATAAACCACCAATTATAATATCTCTATATTCATGTAACCAAACACTCATTTTTGTATAACAACTATCATGTAAATTTTTTTGATTTGGTGGAACATGACCAATAAACCAAACTTTTATATCTCTTTTTCTTAATTCTTTTAATGTATAACCTAACCATTCAAATAATTTATAACCAGGTTGTTTTCTTGAATCACAATTATCATTTAAAGGATTTTTATTAAAGAAATATAATGTATTAATTGAAACTATAGCTAATTTATTTGGTATAACTTCTTTAAAGAAATAAGCACCTCTATCAAAAACGTGCATTTGTTCAGATGGAATAAAATTTCTCCAAATTTGATAAAATTCTCTAGTTTGTAAAGTTGGACCAGGAGCAAATAAATTATGTGGATAAACATCATTATTACCTAAAGAAGGAATGATACTAATTCTTCTATCAATTGGCATTATATAATCTTCATCATCATCTTTAAAAATTTCGGTAAAATAATTAGAAACATCACGATTCATATCAAATATTTCCATTTCAGTTCTTGGGTGAGATCTATCATTATCATGTCTAATATTATCACCTGTCCAAACAACAAAATCAATTTTATCTTTTAAATTTAATTGAATCCATTTTAAAGTATCTTTATATAAATTCATTGGAGAATCACAACCAGACATTGCATCACCAAATTTATGGGATTTTTCATCTTTTGGAGTATTTTTTATTTTTCTATGACATTGTTCATCAATTGAACCACCAACTATATTTAATTCATCAGGATGTACATCAGTAATATGTAAAAATCTACCATGAATAATATTTCTTTTAATTGTTGATAAATCATTTTTATCAATTGTTTGAATTTCAATTGAATGATGTGGAGTTAAACCTAATTTGATTAAATCTTGTTCATTTTCTAATGTATCTATTATTTTATTAACTTTAGTAATAGTAAATTTTGAATCTTTTGAATTGTTTATATTAAGTAGATGAGATGAATTATTAGTATTATTTATAGCCGAGTAATAAAGAATTATTATAAGAGATAAGACAGATAATGCTAAGGAGAATCCTATTCTAGTCTTAGTTGATATCGTCATGATAAAATGGGAGTTGTGTTGATTTTTGTGATTTTTGTGATAATAGCAAGTGAAAAGTAATACAGAGGGTGTAGCAAGGAGAAATCGGAGTAAACTCAGTGAAAAGCTGTGAGAGAGGTTAAGAAGGGAAGATAAGTGCAAGGAAACGAGCAGTGGTTGGGTATAGAACGGGTTAAGAGTTGAAACAGGAGAAAACAGGAGAAAACAGGTGTAATTGGCAGTTGAAATAGGTTCTTGGAAAACTGTACAGAAATAAGGATTTTAATTTAATTTTTGAAATTGCCACGCACGTGCACGGCAGTCACGTGACAGGCGTCGGTTACCCGGCTTTTCAGTAAAGTAAACAAAAAATCAAAATCACTTAAAGAAAACACCAAAAAAGTGTTTTTTTTTACTATGAATATTGGCCTGATTCATCTTAGTGAAAAACATTCTCTAATAGCAGATTTGTTACCTTCAAATGAAACTCGTTCCTCAATTACTAGAAATTTAATTCATGTTTATCAATTAGATACCCCAACTGTTAACTCAACTATTAATTTACAAATTATACCTTATAATTTAGCTAATTCAAAACAACTTGAAAAATTTCATGATTCTAAATTTGTTAATCAATTATTAAAAGAAAGAAATTGGATTGAATTTAAAAATCCAATTTCTAAATATCAACTTAAAACTTTAGAAAAATTAAAGAAATTTTCATTAAATATTGATGAAATTCAATTATCAAATGATGATAATGATGAATCAAATAATAGCTCTACCGAATCAGAATCAGAATCAGATTCAGAATTAGATCAAAGTGATGATGATAATCTCCCCAAAATGCCCAAATTAGATACTTTAGAACAATTTGGTCTTAAATTTGATTGTCCTCTATTCCCATTCATTGATTCATATGTTCAACTTACTGCTGGAACTTCATTATCAGCTGCTAATTGGTTAATTAATCAATCAAATAATCAACAAAATATAGCTATAAATTGGATTGGTGGTAGACATCATGCACATAAATCAAAATCTTCAGGTTTTTGTTATATTAATGATATATCATTATCAATTTTACAATTAAGATCTAAATTTTCAAAAATAATGTATATTGATCTTGATTTACATCATGGAGATGGTGTTACAAAATCATTTAAATTTACAAATAATATATTAACATTTTCATTACATCGTTGTGATTTTGGGTTTTTCCCAGGTACTGGAATTTTACCAAAAGATGGTTTAGGTAAAGGTAAAGGTTATGAAATTAATTTCCCAACAAAGAAAGGTTTAAATGATTTTCATTTTCAATGGATTATAGAAAATGTTTTATTTAAATTAATTGATAATTTTAATCCTCAATGTTTAGTAATTCAATGTGGTGGTGATGGTTTATGTTCAGATTCAGATTTTAATGAATGGAATTTAACAATTAAACAATATGGATTAAATTTATTAAAATTAATTGAATATTATAAAAATGGTTCTGTTTTATTATTAGGTGGTGGTGGTTATAATAATTTAGAAACTTCTAAGTTATGGACTTTTATTACAGGTTTATTAGTTAAAGGTAAAGATGAATGTTTGAATTGGGATATTTTACCTCATGGAATTGATGAAGATTTAATAAATTTTCAAGAATATGATTTTTGGTGTAATGATAAACCATCAAATATGATTGATTTAAATGATTTAGATTATTTACAAAAAATTAGAGATGAAATTTTTAAAAGTTAAATACCACTAAAGTCAATTATGTAAGTTATGTCTTCTACTATTAGTCTACCGTTAATAGTTCGTTAAAATCACATTTTCATCTCCTAATTCCAACATTTAGTTATACGCATTATTATTTTTTCTTCATAAATAAAAGTTCAAGTAAAACCTACAAAACAATATATATGATTTTCAGATACGTAGGACCATGTAATGAATACACGGGTTAAGTGTAGTATAATTGTCTGAATATTTACTTGAATAAAATGAAAAATAAGTTGATTGAAACTAGAATAAAAATATAAGGAGGAAAGGAATTACCCATCCTTAACTTAATACACAAAAAAAGGCTGGGTAACCAAAATATAGAAAAAGGAAATAAGAAGAAGAAAGACCCAAAACACTGATAAGGAGAAACAAATACTGTAAACTTGTAAAGTAAAGAATAAAATGAAAAAAGTAAAAATGAAAGAGAACAAACAAAGTAAAAGAATAGAATAAAATAAGAAAAAGCAAACAAACTAAAAAGGACTCAACTATCATTAATAGATTCAGTTCTGTTGACCATCCCCAAGAGACCTTTGAAATTGGCGATAACCTAGAGATCCAATCACCCATTTGATTGTCAGATCGAAATCATCATGACGGAATAATCTATATTCAAATGATGGCTTAGTAGTAAACTTGAAAACAGTTATTGTAGCAGCATCTGCTAATATACCATATTCTAAGCCAGCCTTCTTACAATAATTGTAAACTTGCTTGATAATTGCAACTCTCTGATTTGTGTCATTATTATAAACAAGTTCAGTAGAAAATTTTTTTATTTCAATTGGTAAAAGTAATTTCTTGTTTGAGTCGACCAATGATAAATCTGGCCTGATAGTTTCAACCGTTTGTTCCCCTTCAATAAAGATTCCCAATTTCCTTTCCATATTGCCTCTATCTCTGACTCTACCTAGTGGGTCTATTAAATCATTTAAATATAGTCTTTGGAAAAGACTTACATTCTTCGCCTCGTTATCATTTGTAGTTATTTTAGCTTCTGTTCCATTGGGGTGATTATTAATGAATCTTGAATAAGATTGATCATCATGTGTTTGATCATAATCATATAGATAACAGGCATATAGATGACGCTGGAAGTTGTTTCAATTGAGTAAAGACACCTATATCAATTTCACCATCGGAGGTAAGTTCAACATTATCAATAATAGTCTTAGGAGTAGACCCGGACGAAGCAGTGGTTCTTTGCTCTTGGGGTCTATCTAACCAAAATGGAGGTATTCCAAGGTCAAACTCATACCATCTGATAACTTTTCTATTATATATAATATAATAATATTATTAAATAGTCTTGAACCAAGACAAAATTTCAAATATGCTAAATAATAATTGAACATCTCATTATTACCCCCCACAAATGGAAGCAAATTTCCACTACCTAATGCAGGAAAGCGTCCAGTAGGTGGTGGTGGTGAACTTAGGTGGTTTAAAAGCGACTCAACAAAAGCTTCCATATCTTGCAATTGGTTAGTTTCTGATGAAAACAAGAAAAGAAAAGAAATTAAAGAGAAAAGAGAAGAGAAAAGACTTCCATCAACGTCGAACCAGCTTTATATACCTTGAAATGGGGGAGAGAAAATAGGTGAAACATGTTCGAAACAGTCTCAAAAACTTATGAAAGATTTGAAATAAAGTTATAAAGATGATTCAAATAATGGTACTTTATCTATTGTGTATCAGAAAAAATAATACTTATGGTTCTTGAAAACCTAGCTGGTTTGAATAAATGTAGTAGTTCATAGAGTGTGTGTTCTAAGATTTTATAATTTTCTAAAAAGCTTTCTTGAATACCTTTTTAGGTAAAAAGGACTTGAAACTATATATATACCAGAAGAAAGACCTTTTTATGATAAGATTTTTGATTTTTAAATCATTTTTTGTTGTTTCAAAATTAATTCGCTCTCATTTATTTAACTCTTTAATTTGAGTCTTTTCCTCTAATCTCGTGTTTTTATACTGATGAGTCTGATTCATCAACACATGCTCTTCCTTATCGTCAATACTAGCAATGTCAGAGACTGCAACTAGAGATCATATCAACTCACTCTTACAAAAATTGAAGCAGAAGTACTTCTTCCCTGGAGTCACCATTAAAGGAAGTGATTTGATACCAGAATGGGTTAACGATGAAGACAGTTTGACTCAACACTTAACTCTGTTAAGAGCTACAATTTCAACCCTTCCAGAACCTGAACAATCTCTGATTTACAGCAGATGGTACGAGGTTGCCCTTGGTATGACTCCTTTTTATTTAGAAACACCTGATCAAGCTACAATCAATTCAACTCCAAGCAAACCAAATTCTCAAAGTTCAGAAGAGTACGACCCTGATGTTATACTTGAATGTCGTGGTGAAATAGAATATTATGAGTTCGGCAACATGAAAGAATGCTTTGGATGCAATATTAAGCCCTATGATGATAAACTGGTCAACACACATCTTTCCTGCTCAAAGTTTTTCAATAATTCTCCCAATATTACTAGTGATCATCTATCACAAGAGATTTCTGAAGAAGAAAATATTTCACTTTTTCAAAAGCTATATTTAAATGATTTAATAGATCCATTGAGTAGAGTTAGGGATGATTGCCGTATCGAGAGAAAACCGGGTATTGATATTAAAACCAAAGGTGAAGAAGAAAGTAAAGAGATTAGGCCAAGTATTTCATTTATCGACTCAGAAAACAAATTACTTCTTCCAATTCAAATGTTGGAATCCATTACTAAAGAATTATTTTTGGGTAAAAGCAGCAAAGATCAAAAACGTATTCGCCAAATTTATAAATATTGTAAAGATGCTGGCTTGGAATTTGGTATTTTGGCCAATGCTTCATCCATTATAGTCTTACAATTTTGTTGGTTTAATCCTTGGCCAGTTGAAGGTAAGATTTGTTTAGGTTATAAATACAAGGTGTTTCATCATAATCAATTTGATCTAACAATTAAATGGGTAATTGGCTCTTTAGCTTTTCACGAATTCAGAGGGTATTTTTCCCGTTCCGGTAAACCTATGAATCACAAGTTCTTAGATTTATTAAACTTTAAAAGAAACTCAACTGGTATACCAGCATCATTTGGCAATGTTCCAACTACAAGATATAAAGATCCAATTCCAGATGTTGAAACCTATTCTTCTTCATTATTTCCATCATTTGATTGTACTGATATTAATATTACTGCCGCTGACGAAGTTTCGTTTTTTGTTGATGAAGAATTCAATAAGCCTTTAAAATATGCAACCATGTCATACACTAAATTTAAAGAGAAATTTACTGATG